>PVJS01000575.1:0-123836 GCA_004027185.1 Glis glis | reverse complement strand
TCACGAAGTTGCGGAGGGCCTCACTAGGTTGAGAGAGAGAGAGAGAGAGAGAGACAGGGGGGGAGAGAGAGAGAGAGAGAGAGCTGAGGCTGGCTGCAAACCCGGATCCTCCGGTCTCCGCCTCCCAAAGTACTGGGATTACAAGCGTGCGCCACCACGCCCGGCTCTATTCTTTATTTTGAAACAGGGTCTCAGCAACTTGCAGAGGGCCTCACTAAGTAGCTGAGGCTGGCCGCGAGCGTGGATCCTCTGACCTCAGCCTCCCAAGTACCAGGATTTCAAATGTGCGCCACCATGCCCGGCTCATTGAACAATTTTGATACCTCTGATGTGCAGATCTTCTTACTAGGCACTAAGAGACTGAGCTGACTATAACATAGATGCTGCCTTCAAGGGAGAGGGCAGGCCCTTAAGCCACAGTAATTAAAGATAACATGGCATAAGGAACATAATATGGCAGAGATAAGGCAATGTAGGAATTTAGACACTGGAGAAAATATTTTATACCCAGAGCAGTAAGGGAAGATCTTACAGGAAAAGGTGGTATTTTACAAGATCCTAAAGAGCCAAGAGATATGGGTACAGTAGGGAAGGAAGAGCATTCAGAGGGGAAGAATGGTGTGAGCAACACAGGGGTTCAGAGGCGAAGAATCCCTACAGGCACAGGAGCAACTAATAACTCATTGCAACTAGAATATAAGTGAAGGTACAGTGGGGAATGCTGAAAAGAAAGGTCAGAGTTTTCATGCAGTGTGACTGAATCCCAAACTGAGGATTTAGGAAAGAGGAAGAGGAGGAAGTCTTTCGTTCAGGGCACCAGGGAGCCAATTGCAGCAATCAGCACCGAACACACATATGAAGGAATCAGGACACTATATAGATAGCCATTTTCTTCACAAAAGTCATGTGATCACAGCCAGGCGTGAATTCTGTCTTTGACTGATATTAAAATTAGAAATGCATCACACTTCTGTGGTTTCTGTTTTCAAACCATACAGAGGTGCATATGTGCATCCTGAGTACACTGTAAACAACCAGCAGAAAAAGTCATCTTAAAGTCTTATTTAACTACCCCATAATTATCAACACAGAGGACAGATTTCACATGCCTTGGTCATTAAAAGTAAAAATATAGACTGAAGCATTTTGAGGAATAAAGTGAGCATGGCTGTAACTATGTAACTATAATAAAAGGACCATTAGGCCATTTTTATCTGTTTTTTTTAATATGCTAGCTCATTTAGAAATGATTCTTCGTAAAATTACTTAGACTTCAAAGTTGTTCTTCAACGTCATATTCAAAGTTTACTGCAACTGATTCAAAGAAATGAAGTTTTTAATTTTATAACAAGCATGTTCCATTCCATATAATAGGTATTCAATAAGCACATGTTAAATAAATATAGACTTTGAAACATTTATTTAGGAAAAATTAGGCAGCTATCAATTACTTTAAATCCATATATCAATCAACTTTGAATTCTATTTGTACATGTAAGTCTCGATACATGTAAAGTCAATAGACGCAACTATTCACATTTTGTCACATTATTATTATGAAATTTTGAAAGAGTGATATTTGAGATAATGTCTTTCCCCATCTGTCTTCATTTCCTTTGTGATTTTAGTGGAACTGTATCTACTGTACAATGTGGAATGGATAAGTCATTGGAGTGCCAGGGTAATTATGTATAAAATTTGGAAAGGTTGATAGATTTACAGAAGTATGTTAAAAGACTTTGAAAGTTTCATGAGAAAACCTGGTACAACTGAGAGCTGAGTGTGGGTGAGGCTGGGGGTCAGGAGAACTGGGCTGGAACCCCAGCACTAAGTGGCTAATACGTCCCTAGGACAAGTCACAGGGACACTCTGGAGTCTTTTCTTCCTCATAAAATAAAAAAGCTGCACTTGGTGACTGAGAGACATTCCTCAACTCCCTGACAGATTTGTGACTCTACATCTGGCTCCGTAAAAATCAGGCTGAGCAAAGAGGCCTTGGAAATATCCAGTGGCCTATGTGTATGTGTTCATCCCTTAATATCATAGAGAAGCAAATTCTCCTTTATTTATAATCAGTCCTCTGAACCATGATTATAAATGAGAATTAAAAGTAGGAAAATATAGGAAGAAAGAGTCAAGAACCACATTAAATCTTGAATTTCTAGCTAAGAGATTCAAGTGGCAAAATTGCTGCCCCCACTCCCCTCCCAAATCACCATTTAGCCAGTTACATCCACTCACAAGTCTCCCCTCCCCCACAGATTGTTTTTTTAACTTCATTTCCTATTTCTGAGAATGCAGTTGAAAAAAACATTCATCTGGATAAAGAAGACAATATGTAGCCCCTGTGTGAAGCTAATTGGTTCATACAGCGATGAAATGTTGGCTTCTCCAATCTCAGCTAAGTGGTACCGCCAATCTTTAAATTTAGCTGTCCTACAAAATCATATGGCATCTGATGCCAAGTGTGCATTGACTGAAACCAGATGCAAAAAAATGACAGAAATTTTGTTCAAAGCCTTGCAGCATTAAAGAATAATGGCTCTAAGCATTCCTGGTCTAATCTAAATAATGCTCGGCAAATATTTCAGACCATTTTCTCACATCTCTTCCAGCCCAACCACTTCATGATTGAATTTCATGAGTTGGCCTCATTAACATAAAATCAAAATGCACTCCAGCCATCACCAATATATCTTCCTGTAAGGTGATCCTTGGAAAAGGGGGTTCTGTGGTTATAAAAGTTTGGGACATGCTGAACATTGCATCTTAGTCAGTGCACGTCGGTACCTCAAAAGTTCCAGAGTCCTAAAACAAGCACTAGTTGAATCTGTTTGACTCAACATTTCCCAAACTTACTGGGAAGAAAAAAAATCTCCCTCCCTCATCTCCCATGGGGCATCTATTAATATCCCTAAGCACTAGTATTCCATAGAACTATCTGGAAGATGAATTAAGGCAATATTGTAGGATAAGTCTCTGGTTTATATCAGATACTAGAATCTGAAGCATAGAGAGTAAAAATATTGACTATAGACATATCAATAGAGAGATCCGATTGTGTGGCTAATTAAATTGTTCTGATGAAGTTCAGAGAATCCCTTTGCAAATAAACATGATATTTGTGCACTGCAAGTATGCCCTAAAAGAAAAGAACAATAGTGGAAGAAAAGAAGCTGCTTCCCACCCACCACCATCACCCCCTTCTAGATAAAAGGAACTAAGGCACTGATTTCAAAGCAGATTTAGTCTGATGTCTTCATTTTCAGATGGGAAAGCTGAGACCCAGTGACCAAGACCGACTAAATCTAACCCCCTGGGCAAGAGGACTGCAGTAATTATCTAGGACTGTCTCTGCCCACTGCTACTCCACACAATCTCACGACTTGCTTGGAATATTGTCTTCTGCTCCCAACAGTCCCACTGCTGTACTTTTTACAGGCAGATAAAATACTTAAGCCGTATGCATTCTCTCAGATATGTCTGTGATTAAATAAAAGGACCATGAGATCCTAAACTATGTGGCACAGAGGGCCATCCATATGTCATTGGAACTTGGTTGGTTTTGTTTTTTGAACAGTCTACTTCAAACTATTCGGTTCTCTCTAGAACCGTGCCTTGAATTTTAAACCCCAAATTCAATACTAGATTACATAAATATATTATGCAACTCTCTAATTTGCTTCATGGAGCAAATTGTCTTTCCAAATAAAACACACTAGCTCCCACAAAGCCTCACTTTGATTACCCATGGTACCTCTCCCAGCGTTAGACAACTGGCAAGTAAGCCAACCAGCGCTCATTGTTTAGAAATTAAAGGCATTCAGAAGGAGATATTAAAATAATGATTAGTTCTACAAAACAGTAGCAGGAGCCCTCTCCCTGCTCCAACTCACATGTGGGTGGGAAAGCAAAACAACTGAGTGCATTGCTGGTCAAGAAAAAAAAATTTAACCCACATTAAACATGAGCACGCATCGACCCTGCCGGTATTCCTAGATTTATATGCCAAACGCTACAAAGATTTTTTTCTTTTAAGCATTTAGGAATAAGGTAGGGTAAGGAGCCCAAGAACACCTGCAAAATAATTTACTTTTTAAAAAGAGGGAGAGGAGAAAGGGCAAGGAACAATAAAGGAAGCATAACCCAGCCAGCAAACCCAATTCCCAAGGAAGCCATGTGAAGTTGGGGAGTTTGCAGAAGGCAGCCCTGCCCTGGGGTGCCACCTTTCTCCTTCCCAACCCTCAGGGGGCAATCAGGGAGCTAAAGAGAACTACTCATTTGCAAAAGATTGGGTTGGGAGGGGAAGAGCACAGATGAGAGTAAATTAACATGGTCCTATTTTCTCTGGATCTTTTTTAAAATCCTTCAGCTAAAAAAAGACTCCAAATAATAGCATCAGCTGCTAATCTAAAATGTTATCTGCTTGTCCTGGCCAGCCAGCCGGCTTCCTGGGTGCTTTGGGCTAGAGAGTGAGGAAATGGAGAAAAGATAAAAGAAGACTTGAAATCAGATGAGCTGGATCTTAAGGATGGCAGGAACCTCAAGGTCATGGGGCCCAAGAGCACAGACTCTGTACAGCTAGGGGTTCAATGCTAGAGATGGGACTCAAGCAGGTAAACTGTCTTGCCCCTAACCTAACCCATGTGCTTTATTTCATAGTTCTTCCTGGAAGCCAGTGGCTCCAACCAAAAGCATACACAACTGGAAAATAAAGAACTCCCTCTTAATTCTCTGATTCTGCACATCTCAATGCCACCCTCCCTTGGAAGGTGACAGTAACTATGAAGATCCCCCCCCAGGATACGGCATCGATGACAATGATCATCTGATGAGGCAAAACCCTAGTGTAAAGACAGGGGCATTAGGCTCATTCGTGAAAGGCTAAAAAGTTAAGCCCTGGAGCTGGACTCTCTGAGTTCAAAGCCCATCTCTACCCCTTGATTACTTATTAACTCAACAACTTATTAAACTTCCCAAGCTTCAAGTTCCTTATTAGTAAAAATGAGGACAACATAGCCACACCAAACAACACCTTGCCTGGCAGGAACTAAGTGCTCAGTGAAGGTTAGTTAGTGTTTGTCAAACTCTGCAATTTTCTATACCTTTTTCATAGACATCTTCTCTTAAATGTTCACAGTATCAAGTTCTGATTCTATCCAATGCAAATAGCCCCAAACTTGAGAAATAGCACCAAACTTGGTTGATATTAATTTGCTCCTACAAAGACCCTCATATAATTGACTTGATTAAAACCAACAACCATCATTACTACTAGTTGAGAAATAGCCCCAAACTTGGTTGATATTATTTTGCTCCTACAAAAGCCCTCATATAATTTACATGATTAAAACCAACAACCATCATTACTATTACTACTACTATTACTATTACTTTCTACTGCTATATCATTTAGCTATTTCCTTTTTTCTCTCTTTCCTCTTTCTGTTATTCATCCCTCTCTCAAGACTGTATTTGCTCTTTTTTTTAATGTTCACTTATTGGTGCATTGTAATTATACATTTTGATATATGTCAGGGTATGAACATCATACATGCACACATTGCACATTTAGCCCTCCCTCCAATTCCACCCTATTCCCTCCTCCTTCCCTCCCTTTTATTTGCTCTCTTATTAACTAGGACTTTTAGTTCTTCTTTAAAAATGCACAATAGAGCTGGGCTCAGTGGCACACACCTGTAATCCTAGTACTTAGGAAGGCTAAGACAGAAGGATTGCAGGTTTGAGGCCAGCCTCAGCAATTTAGCAAGACCCTGTTTCAAAATAAAAAGTACAAAAGGGCTGGGGGTATAGCTCAGAGATAGAATGCTCCTGAGTTCTCACACACACACACACACACACACACACACACACACCATCTACATGCATATATACAGTGTAGTTCAAATTCAGTCTCTGGTACTACCTGGCTATGTGACCTTGCGAAAGTTCCTCAACCTCTCTCACACTCAGTTTACTCATAAGTAAAATTAGAATGATGAGAATACCTAACACAGGGCTGACAGAAGGATTAAATAAAATAATATGTATAAAGCACCTACATAGGATTACCCTTAGTATGTGTGAGCTACTTCTCCATTTCTCACCATTATACAATAGATTTTTGGATTTGAGGAAGTACCAAACTCTGTCCCTGCACAAAGAGGCAGAGGAAATTACATCTGCTAAATAGACTGTATGAAAACCTAAATATAGAAATAGTTTAGAATATTACACAAAAGGGTTCATTTCGGCAAGATATATCATTCTGAGCACCAGGACAATCATGATGATGACAGTCCAATTTAAAGGCCTTCAGCTAGATACCCAGGTGTTAATGCTGCAGGAGATGTGTGCATAATTTTATTTTATTTATTTTATTTTGTATGTGTGCTACTGAGGATTGAACCCAGGGACATTCTACCTCCAAACTACACCCCAAGCCCTTTGTATTTTTGTTTTGAAACAGGGTCTCTCTAGGTTTCTGCGAGTCCCACTATGTTGCTGAGGCTGGCCTGGAACCTGCGATCCTCTTTCTCAGCCTCCCAAGTACTGGGATTACAGGTGTGTGCCACCATGCCCAACTGGATTTGTTCATTTTAAAAGGATATCTGCTCAAATATTTGGAGAAATCATGCGGTAGGTTTCCACCAGGACAGGAGAGAGTCATGGTGGATTTACGACATGGCCACACCTGAGGGCAGTTTGGGAGGAGGGAATGGGCAAAGAAGAAATAGGTATGCTCCACCCTCAGCTCGACTTCTGGGACAGGGTGGAGAGGGGCTTCTGGCACATTCTAGGTACTGGCAGTGGAGGAACAAAGGAGGAAGAAGGATGAGAGCAGTGTTCCGATGGGTTCTCCTTTCTATGACTTTCATAAATTTGGTTGTATGGAAACAGATCTTTTAAAGCAAACCAGGTAAGTCTAAGTTAGATTTTAGTCTCCCCTAGCTATTCACGAAAGAGGACAAGAAAGTAGGAAAATAAGAAGAAACAGGAAGACCTTGTCAAGACTTGGGATGCGGTAGAAAAGTAAAAAGACATTTCCTGCTATGTCCTTCTTCCATGCCCAGTAGAGTCTCCCTGGGCTAAGACAGTCTCAAGCTACCACAGGAAGCTTAGACTATATCCACTCTCTCCTCAGAAGGTCAATAGGACTGACACCAGACACAATTCCCACTCCGGTCCTCTCTTGGACTGCAATGGCATGAAGCAAGGAGTGCAAATGATATTTATTCTTCTGCTCTCTCAACTTCCTTTATAAGTGACAGAAAGAAGGCTAAGAAGGGATGGAGATACAGCTCATGAGACCTGGGAGCAGCTGTCCATGGAAGACTGCTGTCCACAGCGGGTAGAAGACACCAGGCTGGCAGCAGAACAGGCCATGTACCGGGCCACTTCCAATGTACACGCTGCGGTTCCAAAGAAGAATGGAGTGCAGGCGGCAGGGGGAGCCCGGTCCACCTCTCATGCCTGGAGTGTTCCAACTTGGAGAACAATTAGTTGGATGGACGGGGAAGCCTATTTCTGATTCAGCCTGATGAGAGCTTTGATTCTCTGGCCAAGTGCATACCTCTTGTTGGCTGAGTGGGAAAAACAAAGGCAGTGCAAGCTGGCGAGGGGCTGAGCTGAGTGGGTTGCTGGCAGCGAGGCGTGCACATGGAAGGTTTTGAAAAGGACAGGCACTGCTTTGGCTGTTCCGGCAGATAAACATGTCCAGCTCTCACTGTCTTGACTCTGCTCATTTCTATGGCTATTCCAAAGAGGAAGCACAAATGAAATTTCTAGATGGGCTACATCGTGCTGTTGTGGGAGAACAACTAGAGGCAGAAATCGAAGACCTGTGTTCTAGCTCCAGTTCCGTTTCTGACTTCTTTGTGTGGCAACAAGCATAGTGCTTACTCCAGGGGCTCTGGGCAGCTACCTGTGGTTATAGAACTGTTGATCTACAAGACTTTGTATCCTCATCCAGAAAAGATACATCTGAGAGCATTTATGTGGAAGTATAGAGAGAAGAATAAGATAATGTATATAAGGAGCTCAGCACACTGCCAAGCGTGCAGTAACCTATATGCTAAAGGGATTACATATAGATTACTATCAGCATAAGTTTAGCAGTTAATATAACTACTTCCAAAGCAAGTGGGATGAAGGGACCACTATGGTCTCTTGTAGCCCCAACACTGTTTTTATTCTATACTTTGGTGAGAGAGAAGGGACTCAGCACACTGGCTTAGACATCAAGGCTCAGAATTCAGAGAGCAAAGGCAAACTCGCTATGGAATCCATAGAATGGTGATGCTCATGTCCTGTGATCTTAAGCTAATGCTGATGATTGCGGGACAAGTCAGCAGGCAGGTTAGAAGGCTCTACGCAATTAGAACATAGTCATTGTTATACGGCTGCAGCCACACCCTGAGGTGCCCAAGAGCTGTAAATTCCTAGTTTGGAAAACGCCCTGGGTGCTTCTAGGTTCCCCAAGTGAATCACTTATTCTCTGATAAAGAGTCATTGAGTCAGTCAAGAGTCACTTGCACCTGTAGGAGTACTGCCATTCGGATGGTGTCCTTTGAAGATGAGGCTACAAGTAGTCTCTGCCTATAGATTCCTACCTTTCTAAAGTCCGCATGGCTTTTCCTATGTATTTCGTGACTTTGTATCTCCTTTCCAGTTTCCAGTATACAAGAGGATCTCCATACCATGGAACACCCAAGAGAACAAGTGAAAAAACAGGCACTCTCCCAGGGCTTACGGGCCAGAGGATGGAAGTCACTCCAGTTGAAAGCATGGCCTCCCGGTAAACTCAATCCATCTTTCCTAGTTTCCCAAAGTTCTACAGACTGGGAGTTGGCCCACCCAGAGTGGCCCCGCTAAATTCCACACATTCTATTAGAAATTCAAGCATCGACAGTATCTTCAACTAGACCAAGCTATTAGATATTAATGTTCAGACAACACCTACCTCACTCCAGACCAGCATGGTACCGAATATGACCTGTAACCCATCAAAGAAATTGTCCCCTATGATGATCACAGTCGCGCCTCCCGTGGTCCATCCTTCACTCGGGCTGATGGCTTTGATACAGGGAGTAGCTGCTTTTCAACACACATGAAAAAGAGAAGGAGTCTGCTGTTAGAACCAAACTTTAATGATAGGAGACTTGAGAAAAAGAAAAAAAATTCTTTTATCTTTTCACTAACAGAAAGTCCCTCAAGATCTCAGCATTTCCTAGCCACGCTAGGACCTCAAACCGAAGGGTGCAGCTGCCGTTCTTAAAAGCATTCTACTCCTTGTTTCTATTGAGATACATCTATTTTACCCAAATCTTTATTAAACTTGAAGCCTTATGAAATAGAGAAGTAAAATTGAATTTATGAAATGCTAGGGATTTTTTTTAAATGGGTGACTTTTTGGAATGTACTGGAAGCTTTATAGAATTGCTTCCTAATTAAATACATCTCCTGAAAAAGAAAACTTATACATTTTTAGATACATATTTCTGTCCAATGGGAATCTAAGGAAAACAGGAGGCTGGAGCAGGAGTGATTCTTGCTCCCTGCCTTCTGTCTGAACGAGACAGCAACGTTCCTCACTGAAAATCATTAGACATTCTTCAAATAAATATCATGGATCCCATTTAACAGATGCGAAGCAGGTCACTCAGGGTGAATTATTAAGCCAGAGAGCTGAGGCAGGGCTGGACCACAGAGTCTCCTCATGACCTTTGCTTTGTTATGATTCCCAGGCATAAAATCCCTGGGACTGAAGTTTTCAAAATTTCATATCTCTTCTCTTTTTCATTGTAAATGGCCCTTGGAGATGGGAAACAATTTGCAAATACTGTGATTCCAAACACACTGGAGATGGTTTGCCTAACGAGCATGGCATGCTTTCAACCAAATGGCTAGGCAGACATGTAATTGTTGGATTATGTTTTTGAAATCTCTCTGAGGGCACCTTGGAGCCACTGAGGGTTTCTGACTCCACAGGCCATGCTCCTCTTCCCCTGATTTAACTTTTATGAACGACAACAAAGCAAAATCCTAAAGCGAGAAAGACATCGTGCCAGAAGAGAGAATGAGACCCTCCTCTTTAATAAAAACTTTATTAAGGATTCAAGACTGACTTTCCAAGCATTAATGCCAATGTGAGCACCAGTTCATTTTAATGGGGGGAAAAAAACACTGGCAAAAAAATTATTGGACTTTGTCAAATTTGGCAAAATGTCATGCTTTAACTTTTTCAAGAAGGAAAGAAAACATTAAGTCCATCCCGGTGGGACCATTGCTCACGTGCCACCACACAAACAAGTAGAATGGGTTTGGTTCTGATTCAAATTAATCTTAAAAAAATTGCATGGAGAAATTTGGAAATATCCAAAGTAAACATTTCGTGTTGGCTGAACTCATGGCAGTGCATCTGCAGCTAAAACAAGGCAGTTCAATTGACTTTCCTCTCCTCCACTTTATACCCCAAACAAAATAATTAATCAAGAAAACGTAAATGACTCATGACTTGACTTCAAGTTTCTGCTCCAATTTTTAATATACATGAGGGTCTTGATCAATGTTCCACAGGCATGGGACTTTTTCTTAAGTAAAACTTTTTTAAAAGTGAAAATATTTGAATGCATGATTAAGTACTCCCGAGCCAATGGGAAAATATGATGTATGATATAAAGCAGTTTATAAGATATATAAGTTATGTTTAACAGCTATGTAAAATTCTTAACATATAAGCAGTTTGAAAACATTTTGTTAATATCCCCAAATCTTTATTTTTTTTAATGTATAACTCAATAAACTTATTTGCTAGACTAGAGTAGAAAAGGTGTTGCTATCTCTCCGGCTACTTCTAAGAAACACTGGATACTGGATTAACTGAACTGGTCATGAGAATCCTGCTTACAGCAAAATGTAGACTTCAGTGGTGTCATTAAAGTTAACTCTCTTGCTACCCTCACAGACTGCAAAATGGTATTCATTTTTATTATATGTATTAGCTTTGTGAATTCTGTTTTTATTTGTTTAATCATGCAGACATATTTATTTAGATAGATAGGGTCTCCTCTAGGCCTCTTACCTTGCACAAAAGAAATGTATTCATATGTCTTTGAGACATCCTTGTACAGGAAAGGACTTATAATAGCAATGGTTAAGACCTGCTGGTTTACACGTGACTCCTTCCCTCTTTTTTCCACTTATTATTTCTTTTTTCCACTTAGTAATTTGTAAGATACAGAAGGCATATAAATGTATGTGTGTGTGTGTGTGTGTGTGTGTGTGTGTGTGTATGTGTGTGTGTATGTTTTCAAACACTTCCTAAGGAAACTGATAATGTTTTCAAATACTATGAGCACCTGTTCAGAAGCCAAGTTATATGTCAGCAAATCAGAGGAAAAAATCAACACTGAGCCATAACCTATGAGGACACAAAATGTGACACCATCTTCTTAGATTTGGGGGATGGGGGAAAGTCTCAAGTTAAGCACCCCAGGAAGAGTGGTACACTCCTCCCTCTACCCTCTGCACCATCCTCTATCCTCCGTAGAGACTCTCCACCATTCCTAGAACAGGTAAGTCATGCAGCTCTTTGTAAGCTGAGACCTCAAAGGGTTCTCAAGTTGCTCCTGCACATATGTTAGGTCATAGTAGGCTTGAGAGGAAGTTCTGTAGTCCTTCCCCACTGGCAAGTTGGGAAAATGAATAAGAGAATCATAGGCTGACCCACTGAGAGAGAGGGTGGGGATGAGATTGAATAACTAACTAGAGCCGGCGTGGTGGCGCACGCTTATAATCCCAGTACTTTGGGAGGCAGAGACCGGAGGATCTGGGTTTGAGGCTAGCCTCAGCTCGCTCGCTCTCTCTCTCTCTCTCTCTCTCTCTCTCTCCTTAGTGAGGCCCTCCGCAACTTCGTGAGACCCGGTTTCAAAATAAAGTATAAAAAATAGGGCCGGGGGCGTAGCGCGGAGGTAGAACACCCCTGCCAATCCCCAGTACCACAAAATAAATAAATAAATAAATAAATAAATAAATAAATAAATAAATAAATAAATAGAGGTCGAGGATACCAAGTAGCCAACCATGCCTGAGAGAGTCCCCTACAATGAAGAATTCCAAGATGCCTATAATGCGAAGCAGAGAACACTGTGATCAGCTAAAAAAGGGAATCAGGTCCAAGAGCTGTTGTGAAGAATTCATAGATCCATATAGGTAAAGACCAGAAACAGATAAAGACAGCAGGTCCTGGGGTCACAGCAAATAACTGAAGAGCTACTGGCACTGGGCGTTGGAAAACAATGGGAACTGTTAGGGACACTGCACACCCTCCATCTAAAAGTGGCAGCTGATGCTCAGCCCCAGCCTCTGGTACCCCACACAATGCGGGCCTGGTGCGGTCTAGCCTTCCTATGTTTTGAAAGGAGCCAGGAACCTAGATTTTTATATGAAATTTCTCAATTTTTAAATGTTGAACTAATTCAATATTTTTTTTAAATACATAGGCCAAACACAATATTTCTGAGCTGGCTTTAACTCCTTGGCTGTCATTTTACACTTTGACCCTCATCCCAAGAAAACCTGCCAGACTGAAACAGACCAGGAAATACTTGCAACTGTGGCCAAAACTATAGGGACTCAAATGTTCGCTGCAGAACTGACAGTAAAAAATGCAGGAGGATAGGGGCCTCCAACAGGGGAGTGGCTCAATGAATTATAGTACATCCATATGGAAGAATTTCATTAGAATGGATTAAAAAATGTCTATAAACTGACATGGGAAGATGTCAAAATATGTTAGGAAGTGAAAAAAGCAATTTGTAAACTAATGAATACTGTGATCGTGCTTATTTAAAAAATTATATATGTATATACATCTACATATATGTATATACATATATACGCATATATATACACACATATACATACATACATACATACATATGTATATATATGTATATGCCTGTATGTGTATGAATGAGTACGTGTGTTTATATGTGAACAGATATGCTAGACAAAGGTCCAGAAGGAAGAATACATCAACTGTCTCCACTGGGTCCTTATGAAAAGGGACTGTGATTGGAGCAGGTTTGACAGAAAAAGACTACTAAGTTGGACTCTATCAATATTTCTATACTTTGAACCTTTCAAGAAACATATATTAAGGTAATTTGTCATAATAATAAAAAGTAAAATGACGGCAAAACATTTGATAGCAGTTCTACTTTTCAGAGCACATCACTACTAAAAAACAAACCACCCCAAATTAACACAGTATTTCTGAGCTATTTGTGTGGGCTAACAGACCCTGAACCTCTCCTTCCCACTTCTTCTTGGGTAATTTCTGTCTAAGGATGCTCAGAGAACACCTGAAGCACCAGGGACTTGTTTTTATGTCATGCAGGATACTCAGAGAAAGGCAGAGGGAAGACAGAGAAAGACCATGTTTTAACAGCCACAGTAGATAGAATCGGTGGCATTTGAGAGTAAAAAGATTTACAAAAGAGTTCAATTCAACCCAGAAATGTAATGATCAATACAATTCTTTCTTCCAGAAAATAGTATAGAACAGGGGATGAGTGGGTATGTTTGACTACAAAATGATTTTTAACCAGTAAATTCTTGAGTTAATGAATAAAAAATTCTTTCTTCCTCACCAGTGAAGTTTCATACTGTCCACAAGTACAACAAACCAATTTCTGGTTCTAAATTTCCTTAAAAATAAAACTTTGTTGTTGGTGGTTTTTTTCCCTTGCTTCTTTTCTTTAATCCCTCCCCCACCCCTCCACAGCCACCAAAGTAGAGGAGATTTTCCTTCCTTCCAACTCTGACAATAACATGATTACCCCACCAGTTTAGCATAATGGCTCTGAAACGCTCGTGGCACATTGCAGAGTTAAAGTGGAAATTATTAGGTAGCTCTTCTTTGTTATAATAATGATCACTCCACAAATAAAAGCTCTTCTCCCAAAGGTACTGCAAGGCACAAAATGCTAATTCTGAAGATTATGTGTGCGCTTTTATTAAATATTACTATGCCCTGCCTGTTTGAGGGCTCCTCTGCTCTGATTGTTTTATGAGTACCATGTTAATGTCATTCCCATCTTGCTAGCAGCAGGCACACATTTTAGCGTTTGTATGAGAGTTGATCAAAGGCCACGTGCTGGGGGAATTGCTGAGAAAACACGGACAAGCGATAAAAATCTAACAGATTAATTGGTTTAAATTTCATTTCAGGGTGTTGAACTTTGGCTCGGGACTTTAATACTACACCGTGAGTCAGGGCCTAATTACCAGATTTCCAATTTGCTCTGAACAATGGTTGTGGTGAGAAGGAAGAGGGAAGAATTTTAAAAAAATAGGAAGAAAGAAATCTTTCAGCCTCCAGTACATATTTAACAACTAATGTTCTGTGTGCAGACAGTTGCACCCAGGGACATTGGCTATCCCCTGCTCCACCTCCAGAGCATTTATATTTCCTTCGAATAGCCTCGGAAGGCACAAGAAATCACGGACGCCCTCAGCAGTTGAAAATTTTCTGATTTAAAGAATCAATGCTACATGACTCGAGTGCCTGTACGCTCGTCCTAGAAGCACCAGGCTCCTTATTAGCAAGGTGAATTTATAAGCTCGGCCTCCAATAGAAATGATCTATTTCATTGATAGAAAGCAAGGGCCGGGAGAGCCATGTTTACCTCGGGGTTTATGGGTGGCCTTGGGAATAAGGGTTAATTGAGCTCAGAGGTGCCTGCCCATTGAGGTGAATTAGTGGTGTGTGTGGCCATCAGCAGGGACCTGGGGCTGCTCTTGCTTCTGCCTCTGAAATCTCTTTGTGCTGGGATCAATACCTCAATTGTTTGGGGGTAGCCGTATAGATGACCTGGGTTCAGCATTCATCATGTCTTCACCCCCAAATGAGGCTTTTTCGATAGTTGATGCCCCATTATGGAAGCCTAATTAGAGATGCATGGTATATGTGTGTGTGTGTTTCCTCCAATCCTAGATTTAAATACACAATACTCGATGAGCCAGTGAAATGCCCACGTTTAGGAAATTTCTAATCCTATTCTAAATCTCAAGATGAAATTCCACTTTGAAGTGGATATATAGTCATTTTCCATTTCCGTTGTGTGCAGTCTATGGAAACAGGTCAATTCTCCTTTTCCAGCATTCTGTGACCCAACACTCTCTACTAATGAGCATTTCTACAGAGTAGGTAACTGACACTTATAATGGAGGTGGAGATGTTAGCACCTTATTGGTATCCGAGTAAAGGCAGAAAGATAAAATCATGTTATGCAGATTTTTAACATTTGGAGTATTCTAGTATTTGAAAATGGTCAAGTGCTCCAGCTGTTAAAATTTCACATTTAAGCCGGGCGTGTTGGTGCATACCTATATAACAGCACTTGGGAGGCTGAGACAGGAGGGTTGCAGGTGGTTCCTGGCCAACCTCAGCAACTTAGTGAGGCCCTCCCCAACTTAGTGAGACCCTGTTTCTAAACAAAAATTTTCAAAAAAATAGGGCTTGGGGTGTAGCTCAGAGAAATAATGCCTCTGGGTTCCATCCCCAGTAACACACACACACACACACACACACACACACACAAATTCAACTCACAACTGCCACTTAATGCAACATCGAAACAGTCAGTGGCCCTTTCTAAGCTGTAGTTTGCACATGGGTGATACCTCACAGACTTCTAATGAAATTCACAGGAAAGCTTGTGTTTTGTTTTATTATGTACCCGGCACACATGGCATGCCAGTTGCTTCCATAATCACTATTATTATCATTTGCTCCCCATTAACCAGAGTCTATGTATTTACTAGAATTCCCTATACTCTCATCCTTCCAGATTATACCATTTATTATAAAACTTTCTCAAGAATTTCCAGTTCCATGACTTGCTAACATATTCAGTGAAATGCACTGAAGAGGTGGATTCGGCATCAATCCTTCCAAAGTAGGATTTTTTTAAGGATTTCATTTGTCTGGAATGACTGTGTGTTTGTATGTGTGTATGTGTGCATTCTACATCTGAGCTAAACCCCCAGCTCTATTTTTTATTTTGAAACAGGGTCTCGCGAAGTTGCTGAAGGCCTCACTAAGTTGCTGAGGCTGCGATCCTCCTGTCTCAACCTCCCAAGTACTGGGATTACAGGCATGCACCACCACACCTGGTTTGGAATGACCATTAATGGAGAATTTTTCAGTCAAAGCAATTGACTTCATCATTAGTGTCCCCACTTTTGAGACCTGTCAGGAAATGTTGTGAAACCCATAAGCACAGCTGCTTCCTACAGGGTATTTGTGGCCTCACAAGATGGCAGGCCTTTCTCCCTTTTATCTGCTTGCTTTTGGAGATGCTGTGTTTGGGAGCGACCCCATCCCAGAAGCTGGTGGGGACACAAAGGAACCCACGTGCGCTCAGTCCACAGATGCCTGCTCCTCCCACTCCACCTGAACAGTTGTTTTGCTCTTCTTTTGAGTGAAATGATGACTTTTCCCAACTACTCACAGCTCAGTCGCACTGAAACCTGCTTCCTTTGATCCTGAAATAAGCAGCTACTGGACCAGAAGCAGGACAAGCAGAAGGTCTACCATACCACTAGCTAGAAGACTAGCCCTTACATTTCACCATGCACCGGAGACCAGTCTGTTGGGGATCAACCGATTCTCCAACTGGATTCCTTTGAAACCAGTAGCAGTTATGACGCCTGACCCAAACTTTAGCTAGTGATTGCCGATTTCGCTTTCAGAATGCTAATATCACCACAGGCCCCAGCTGATTCATAAACAAACATATAAACACAGCTAGTAAGCAAACAAACTTGACAGTCTCCTCACTCAAGGTGCAGACGTCTTGCTAACGCACGCTGTTTGCTTTGACTGGAGTTACTAGAGATTTGTTTCTGCCTTCTTTATTGTCTTCAGTAATTGCATTATGCAGTTAAGCATTTTATTGTTTATTAGGGTTTTTACTTTGTTCTGTTATTGGTCTGCATTTATGACCCTGTCCACTAGAATATCTAGATATTACGTTGTAAAGAATAGTGTATTATATATGCAAGAGGTGGTCTGATCTCTGTGTGTGTGTGCACATGCATGTGTGGGTGTGATGTTTGTCACTTTAAAGCGAAATGTAACCCATGATATAGAGATTTCTCAATATCAGATGCAATTAAACCTATTAAATATTAAATGAGGAGATTGAGAATTCCAAGTGTTTTTCATTCTTTATTCCAAAGTGACTTCATTTGGCAAGAAAGCCTTTTGCTTTGACAGCATTAATGGCTGTCACAGAAAAGGAGGAAAGGAAAAAAGAATTCATAGTCACCAGATGAAAATGTTGCTCCAACGTCCGTCTACATCAGGGAAGGGCTACCATCTAGAGTGTTGGACATCTAGAGTACCTACGCTTAGAGGAGTCATGTCTAAGTCCCAAATTGTGTCATTGGCTAATTACAGACCAAGCCCAAATCCTATCTACTTCTGGTTCATTTTGCAGCTTTCATATTCTATCCTAAAGCTGAAAAAAATCCCTCAACAATCAGTGGACAGAGCACGTAAGTAAGGGAAGGAAAGACATGCTGGTACAACGATTATAATCTGAAACATTTCAGGACAAGCACTCTTGGATTTCTGAATTTGTCTAGCTGAGATTCCAGAACTCCATTCAGGTTCACTACACAGGGTTGTTTAACAATTTAGCAGTGAAAAATCTTGACATTTTGATGTACCTGTAACTTCTAAATTACACTTGAAAGATTTGTTGAAGGCTTTTTGATTTAGTGACATGCAACACAGCATTGTTTCACAATATGCAAAAAAATTGTTTGTTAAATACACTGCAGAAGCTCAGAATTTTACAACTCAAGGAGGGGTGAATACATTGTTTCCACCTATGTTTAATCCACCAAATCCAAAATTAAAACATACAAAATATTAATCCTAGAACAGCAAGACAAACATTGCCCTGTTTCTTTCTTTTCTTTTCTTCCTTCTTCTATGATTGTCAGCCACTCCTATTGCAAAGCAATAGGGAAAAATTGTCATGGAGGGTAGGAAAACCCTCAGAATGAATTATTCATGGATCCAATTGTGATATTTGTTACAATAGTAAATTCACTTGCCTCTGATTATACAATAAGTAAATAATACTTTTCTTCCCAACAAGGAGAACTTTCATGCACAAAATTATTTTTAGCCCAATTCGCCTTATTATCCTGTTGTAAAAAAAAAGCTTGTGAAATTAAAATCAGGGAAGAAAAGGAAACAGAAATGACTTTCCAAAAATGGACACCCAATATTGGGAAATAGTTTTCAGGTTAAAAAAAAAACACATGTAAGGGCTTCTTCAAAGAATACTCAAGTCTTTATTCACGAGCAATCTTCCTAGACCTGGAAAATCATAAAGTCAAATATGAGCAAGTCTAGTGGAAAATCTGTGACGCTAATCTTGGCTAGAGTCGTATTTTTAACAGGCCTTGAATGTGTGTGCCGGATTATCCAGATGGCCATACAGGAATCGGCCTGATAGGATTAAACCTTTATACTGAACTCTGCTCCATCTGTCACCAAGGTTTGCCTTTCCTTATCTCAATATGAATTTTTAGCTTCCTTATGTCTGGGAGCAGGACTAAATGCAGCATTAAAAACATAGATGGGTGCAGATAAGTTAACATTGCATTGGTTACTCTCAGTTGATATTACCTTCATCCTTTTCTAGAAAACATTTTTGCTAAGAAGAAATCTAAAAGTATGCAGAATCTACTTCTTTTTTCTTTCTTTTTCTTTTTTCTTTTCTTTTTTCTTTTTTTTTTTTTTTTACTTGTCAGAGGGTTTTGTCTTTCTCTTCCTCTTGAACCTTAGGGATGCCCAGTGATGTTTACCCACAAAGATAAAATGGTGTTGCTGAGCAACTCATCAAATAATTTAGGCTTCTCACATACTGTTATAGTTATTATATGTAAATAGTACCCTCAACTGGATAGCCAGGGGACAAAGAACAGAGGATCTTCCCATTCAAGCTTGAGATGACACAGGATCATTGGGAGGAATGTTCAAATAATATCTCATAAACACCTGTCTTTGGCTCCTTCAATTGGCAAATATCCTAGTCAGGTGATAAGGAGTGGTTCCCCTTTGGAAGCAGATGACCCTAAGGGATGGAGCCTACTCTTAAGGCATCTTTTATAACATGGTCATGCTCACACACAAACTCCTGGTGTCTATCCTCCACATTGTACCCTAAAGAAGGACACTTATGTGGATGTTCAATCCCATTGCTTAATCTACTTTGCCCAATCCAGTCCATTAGCCCCATGCAACTACTTAAACTTAGTTTTAATTAATTAATCTGAAATACAAATTCCTTTCTCAGTCATACTAGCCACCTTTTAAGTGGTCAATAGCTACAGTGGCCAGTGACTATCATATGGGAAAGCTCATTGGTAAATGCCTTCCATCATCTGGGCAAGTTTGATTGGACAGTGCTAGCCTTAGAACCAAGTCTAAATAACTGAGCAGGTAGCTGATAAAGAGTAATCAGAGCTACCATTTGTAGGGTGTCCTCCATATACCAGGAACTATGCTAGGAGTCATGACTCTCTAATCCCTCCAACAAGGATCACAACAGCAAATGCTCAAGGCCAGGCAGGAAGTCAAGTGAATGAATGGGGCTAGGTGTGATACAATAGAGGGGTAGGAATTGTTGCTAAATGTAGAGTATGGGCCTCATCCCAAAGGGACACAACTTCTGGGTATGACCTAACTGTTGCTGTCTGAGAGTGTGGATCCAGTACCACCAGCTCTTCAGATTATAAGGGGAATTTGCAAATGTGGATTTTCATATAAAATCTCTTCATTTTTTACTGTCAGCAACAAATATATTAAATTTATTTAACTTATTAGATTCAATAAATTTTTAAAATACCATGCAAATAAAACCTATACATTGCTGAAGGCTGGATCCCACCATGATCCACCACTGTGCGACTTCTATAAATGCTTAGAAGGCCATGAATCATCTTTCAATGATTCATTTCTACAGCCACACAACTAATACTGCCACTGACTCATCAAAGGATAAACACAAAATAGAACCAGGGCCAATTCTGCTTTTGATTGTGTAAGTCCTCTCCCAAAACACATGGAAGTCCCCAGCTAGCCTACTTTTTGCTATGCATAAGATTTTCTAAAAGCCATTTGGGAGAAGAGCTCCGTGCTCCTGAAGGATTCCTATTGCCATCACATAAGACAGCATAGATAGTGACTTTTTAAGGAAACCACGTTTTGAATGTGAGTAGCATTGCAAAATCCACCCTGCTCAACCTATAATAACGCCCAAGTCTGGACTTGTGCTTTTCCAAATAGTTCTGTTTATACGTCTCTCCACCACCAACGCTGCTGTTTCTACCATGTTCTAGTGATTTTCCTTACTGAGAGCCTTATCACGTTAAGCCAGTTTCCTCTCCTCGCTGACACATTCACGATGCTGCAGTGTGGCCCCAGTTACAGCACAGATGTTTCCGTGGTGATGACTGGTGACGTCATAGGCATGGGAATGGATCTCATCAAACGCATCCCCACGAGATGAGCAAAGAAGAGTGGCAACTCTGCTTCCGTTTAAACTTTATGATGTACTGACTCGACTTCCTCCAAAATTGCTCTTCAGGGTCTGGACTGTCCTAGCTGGACAGTGAGAAGCAAACATTTAGACTTGCCTATTTCTGACTCGTTTCTGCTCTCCGATTATTATGAACAAAGTTCCGTCTGCATTCTCCAACCCAGATTAATCTTCCTCAGATGCCAGTTTTCAAAATTTAGCCTCCAGGATCAAGTCCACCTTCATGAGTCTGGCTGATTTTCCCTTTTCAACTTTATTTCCAAGCTCTCCCAACCCAGAGGGAGCAGTAAGCTCACAGCTCTGCATTTGGGAGGCCTCGGCTTCCATGCCAGCTTGGCTGCCTTTCTAGCTGGGGCGAATTATTTCCTTGTCAAAAGCCTCAATATCTACCACTTTACTTGGAGGTAATAATTATAAAAGAGCCCACTTGGTCAGGTTGCTTTGAGAATTCAATTAGGTAAAGAGCTCAGCAGAGTAAACAAGAAATAAATATGAGATGGTGATATAGAGGAGGAGGAAGAAGAAGATTTGTTGCAAGAGAAGGAGGAAGAACATGGAGAAGAAGAAAATGGAGGAGATGCACGCTCTGTGAACCCACTGGACACCCTTGGCATGTCCCCGCCATTTCTTGTTCAGGAAAATTATACCACCCACTTCTCCCTGGCCAAAGAGTTCTTTGCCAAAAACACCCATCTTCTGTGTGAAGTTTTCTTTCTATGCCAGTCTATATAAAGCACCAACACTTTGGTCAACTGTTCCCCAATTTCCCATTCATTTGTCACTTCCTGCATTTTTTCTTGAACTTTCGCCTTGATATATGTGCCTGTGTATATACACAGCTGGGCTATATATAGTGTACAAATCAACTCCACCAGTCACCACATCTGCAGAGAGGGACCTCATTCATCCCCAAACTGGATAGACAGTCCTCTGCACTTAATCATGCCTGACAATTAGCGAGCATTGTTCAGTTTTCAAAGGGCTTTTCCATCCATTAATTTAATTGTTCTTAATATCAACCTTGAGCAGCAGGCAATCAGATGTTATTCTCCAATCCACTTCACAGATGAGCTAGCTCGATCTCAGACAGTCATTTACACTTGAGCCTTCGGGAGTCCACTTTGATTGATCTAGCCAAATACTTCAAACGCCCAAACTTCCTTTCGGTTTTGGTGTTTATCTGAAATTCCTGCTCAGTTTGGCTAAAATAGTCACTTTAATCATATAAATACAGCCAAAGTCCCATAAAATCTTAGTTGTGCAATTTCTTATCCCCAAGATAGAGGGTGGATATTTATTAACTTTACAGAATATTACTACTCTATTTCCAAGTAAAGTTATTTCCCCCCTAAGACTCAGACTCACCGATGAATTATAGTAAAATCCCTCTCTACCTTCTTCTATTTCCAAGTTCAGAAAATGGCATCCTAATATAATACCACAGGTGCCAATTTAAACACAGGAACATTGAAAATATTGTCAAACCTCCAGGCTGAGAGGCATTTCTATTGTTACAAGTCGGGCTGCTAAACACACACTCGAAGTTTGAACAATGGATACAAGTGATAGCAACACTAGGAGAAGTGTGTGTGTGTGTGTGTGTGTGTGTGTGTGTTACTGAGGATTGAACCCAGGGGCATTCTACCTCTGAGCTATACTCCCAACCCTATTTTATTCTTTATTTGGAAACAAGGTCTCTCTAAATTACCACGTATTGTCCTTTCCTCCTGTCTCAGCCTCCCAAGGACTAGGATTACAGGTATGTGCCACCACATTTGCTGAGAACTTGCATTTTTACCATGTAGGGAAGTTTCCCTTCATTTTCATTTTCGATCTGGACACTGTTCACATCAATGGTGCTCATTACAGAATTTTGCACACATAAAGAAAAAAATTTATTGATTAACTAAGAGGTGATACTGAAACACTTTATTGATGATATTTTCCCCAATTTTTTTTTCTTGTGAGCAACAAGGATTGAATTCTACAGGCTTTTAGCTAACCAAATCAAGAAAAGTTTCTAGGGTTCTGCCAAAGTTAAAAGGTAGAGGAATATGAGGTGTGACTTGACAGATTCATTGCAAATAATAATTACTGGAAGAACACAGTTGGTTTGATGATTTAGCCAACAGATTTCAGCAAAGAGGGACGATAGATATACTTTCCTCGTCTACCAAGAAATGATAAAGTACATTAGGACTGGCTTGAATTCATCTTCTTCCCTCACTATCCCATGGATAATATATCTAGAAGCACTGCTACACACCCAGCACAAGTAGGAATAACAAAGTGCTAGGGATCAAACCCAAGGCCTGTGCATGCTAGACAAGAGCTCTACCACTGAGTTCCACCCCAGCACTCAAGGAGCTAATTTCCATCATTCTTCTAAATAATGGTCAAAGTGCATTGCTATCTGTTCATAGTTTACATATGCATGTGTCTTGACATTTTTATTACTTTGCCCCATGGTTGATAGAAGTGATTAATGTGTTGAGAAGAGGCCTGGAACCTGGCACTGTGTGGATCCCTGTTCCCTGTGTCCCCCTGCCACATTTCTACCCAGAACTGTGGATGAAGAATGTGGATCTGCACCACTGGTGTCCTGCTGATTATAACTGTCAATTAAATAAGCCAGCAACACAGAAGCATATGTTCACATATAAAATATTGATTAATTGCACAGATTGGGATAAAAATCTATTAATACCTGGGTTCTGCTTTCATATTTAGTGGTCAGACCTGTGCTCAGTCGATGCAGATCTATTTCTGAGCCCTGTGGGCTCCAGCGTGTTACTTTTGTGTTTCATTTTTCTCTTCCTTCTCTGGTCTCCGTCTGGTTTCCCATGTCAGTGCTTCTGTTAGGACTGACCAGCACATACATTTGGGCAGGATTTTAATTCCTGGGTCATCTTCCAGCCCACTTGCCCATGGCAGGCTGGCAGCAAAGCCATCGTCCTACAATCCTCAGACTTTCTCTTGCTCCTCTACCAGGTAAATCTCTTTTTCCCGACGATGCTAAAATGGTCTGATGGCATCGTATTCATCTGATAAGGATGATGATCACCTAATTTTTATAAAGTTTCATTTGTGTCCACTGAGCATTTCAGGTTGCAGGACTGGCACAGGGAGCTTGAGATGGGGGACCTGATAGTGTGACGTGATACCAGGAGTTTTTATCTTAACCCAGAAAAAGCGCCTTCCCGTATATCACCGCACATGCCAACTAACTCACCCTTGGGATTGAGCATAGATCTGGCTTTTCAGTTTGCTTTGAGTAATGTCGTCAATTTGCTTCAGTTGAAGCAGGTTTTCTATTACGTGCTCAAGTAGCCGGAGAATTTCTCTCCACCTCTGAAGTCCAATGTGCAGGAAGTAGCACTGACTAAACAATGAGAAATGACAGTGGCCATGGCCCCCTGTCCAGCTGCTTGGAGGACCAAAAGCAAAGGTAGGAAACTCAACTCTTCTTCTGTTTGGCCACAACTAAATCCTTAAAGGATGGCCTCAGTTTCCCTTGTTTATTAAGGGGATATAATAACAGCAGTGCCCTCCCATGGCTGCTAAGAGAATTAAAAAGAGATTCTGCAGCGTGTGTTATGCTTAAGTTGATGTAATTAGAAGGTGCGATCAATACAGTGAAACCATCTTGACCCAAACGCTGGTGTAAAAGTCAGCACGTTGCTGCACCGTGAGTTCTGTTATATGTCCAAGTCAAAGAGAAATTGACCTCTGGGAAACTTCCAAGTTTATTTCTCAAAAATGGATCTGAGACCTAACCCATTTCCCTGCCAGCCCTCCCTCAAGCGCCTGAAGTTCTGTCCACATGTAGTATTTGAACATGCGCTCCCCTCTGCAGAAAATGTTCTTTCCTCTTTGTTTATTTAAAATCTACTCGAGCCCGGCATGGTGGCACACGCTTGTCATCCCAGTACTTGGGAGGCTGAGACAGGAGGATCACAGGTTTGCTGCCAGCCTCAGCTACTTAGTGAGGCCCTCTGCAACTTACTGAGACCCTGTTTAAAATAAAGAATATGCTGAGCGTGGTGGTGCACGCTTGTAATCTCAGTACTTTGGGAGGTGGAGACCGGAGGATCCGGGTTCGCGGTCAGCCTCCGCTCTCTCTCTCTCCTTGTCTCTCTCTCTCTCTCTCTCTCTCTCTCTCTCTCTACCTAGTGAGGCCCTCCGCAACTTCGTGAGACCCGGTTTCAAAATAAAGTATAAAAAATAGGGCCGGGGGTGTAGTGCGGAGGTAGAATGCCCCTGGGTTCAATCCCCGGTACCACACACACACAAAAAAAGAATAAAAAACAGGGGTGGAGGTGTAGCTCGGAGATAGAATGCCCCTGGGTTCAATCCCCAGTACCGTAAAAAAATTCTACTACTCATTCTCATGTAAAATGTTTAAGTTTCCCTGATTCTTCAGACCGGCTGGGTCTCCTTGTGTTCAGCTCTCTTAGCAGTCTATCATTAGCGCTTTTTTCTAGCGCTTAGCACCATTGCCATTTTTATCACTCTGTGTGCTATTACCTCCTTAATACCAACACAAACATACACACACATGCATGAGGGCTGTGTAACTCCTGGTGCCAATGACCATGCCCGCCTTGTTCACCTCTGTACCCCCATTGTCTAACGTGATGGGCAGTGCATCAGTAATATGCATTTAATAGATGAATGATTGAATGAAAAAAAGCAAATGAGCAGAAGAGGTAGTAAAATGTCAAGAAACTAAACCGAGCAACTCCAGAGTTGAGAACTCTTGCAGCATGTATTAACAATGGCCCCACACCTGCACTAGGCTGCCCATGTGGATAAGCAGTGGCTTCCTGGAGTCCCATTTCCTGGGCTGTCTGGCCCCCCATTCCGGCAGAAGGCACTCCATTCTCTTGGGGGTTAAAATTAGCACCAGTAAGCCGCCCCTGAGGTGGGCTCTAATCATGCAAAGACCCAGGTGGATCTTGCTGACAGATGTTAAGGTTAGAAGGAAGGGTAGCAGCCAGATGAGAAAACAGAGCCGCCTGCTTCCGGAGGTACCAGGACTTCCTGTCCTCAGCCCTGCTGGTTCCTGCCTGCGCCACCCCTCCCCCTGCGTCAGCTTCAACACAGTTGCTGCTCTTTCTGTCATTTGAACTCAAATCCTATCTGGGAAATTGATGGGTGATCCTGCCCTTGACAACACAATGTCAGCTTAGCTCAGTGTCCAGCTGGTTCCGTATATATTATCATAATGTGCTGCCTGGGTGAACCCCGGCTCATGCTCTCTCTGGACTCAAGCCCCCTTTCCAAACCAATCTCTGCTCTCTAACATGCAGACTGCTTGTTTAAAAATAAAAAAAAAACAAGAGTTCACAGCTTGGGAGAGGTTTTGATTTTTTAAATCCTATTAGGATATTAAGTCTTTTCTAGTGGAAAACTGAGCCTAAAAAGGTTTTCTTTTAAAAAGCAATATTTGACTAAGAAAAAAAAAAATTCCCAGAGTCCTATACTGTTTCCTGGAGACTTGAAAGAAGTCTTACTTCCCTCAACCCTTAAAGCCCTCTCTTAACAATATGTCCTGAACTCCATCCCAGTACCACTTCAGCTATTATTTATTTAATTTTATTCAGTTGTGATTTTTGTTTAGATTAACTAACTTTTTCTTTTAGTCTTGTCCCAAGCAGTAATAGCTGTGAAATCATGATTTTGGAGTTCTTGTTATTGAGGTTTTTTTTGTGTGTGTCTTTTTTCTTATGATTAAGGAGAACATATAGCTTTTAAACATGTTTTAGTATTTTTCTCCATCTTCTAAATGATCTCACATACTGTATGGGAAACGCTGGTCTAAAAGCTCACTGCTCACCATCAAGTGATGATGAGCGTAGCACACTACGGTCTGGGCTGAAGGAGTTCGGGGAGAAAGAATATCCATTGTGTAAGAGCTGCCTGTACACTGTGGTGTACACAGTGGCTCTGTACACCACACCTTGCAGCTTTTCCAGGTCTCCTAGAACCACCTGTTTGCCTCCTGCAGAGATGCCCAATGCAGAGGGAAGTGGCCTTAGATCTTCTCTGCAGAATGACAGTCACCTTGGCATGTTGGTAGCTGGTCCCCAGGCTGTGTAGCACCTCAAGTGATAGAACTTCTCACAGAATCAATTGCATTCCAACAGCCAGTGACCAGAGGTTACAGGGCTCTCCCAGCTCCCAAGCTCCCCTTAACCGATGAGGAAACTGAGGCCCCGAGAGATCTAAGCACACCGTCAAAGTCACGCAGCATGGCAAGGGGCAGACCTTGATTGCAATTTATTTCACCAAGTATAATTGAAAACATCCAAACAAAAATATTTCAAGCCCAATTCCTGGTCACTGTTTGTAAGTCCCTCATCCTAAGAATGGTTTAGGAGTGGCACACTGAAGCTTTTATTTGAAGAATGCTCCTGTAAGAAGTAAGTACAGAGAGGGCCTTGGTTTGGAACAACCAATTATGCAAATGAACACAATTGGAATTAAGATGCATGTGTAACCAAACAGAAGACAAAAAAAAAAAAAAACCGCTTCAGAGAAGTTCTGTCATTTCTGGCCAAAATATAAACAAGAAACCATCAGCACCAACACACCACACTGTTTTCATGAAAATAAGTGTAGCTCACTCTTTTATTAGATCAAATAAAATGCCAACTACTGGAAGCTTCCCTTCGCTTACAGGTTTGTCAAGAAATTCATATAAGAAAACAGCGTCCTCATAGCCACATCAGTTTCCCATATTATTTCCAGCATGAGGTTCAGTAACCCTTCATAGCCTGGCAGTTGCTTACCCCACAACCTCCCAGTTTCCTCATGGTCTCCTTTCTCTCGACCTGGTCTATGTGCCAGAGAACCCATATAGTTAACAAATGATTGCTAGGGAGATGAGTTAGAGCATCCTTGCAAATAAATAAAATATTAGAAAATATACCAGGCAAATAAAGAAAATATACCAGGCATTAAATAAAATCAGCCTTTTCAAAAATTTTGACTAGCAGAATATATTCCAGGCAAGGGAAAAAGAAGTTACTGAAGGAAAATGAACTCTAAGGTAAACATACCCGATATGCCCCAATTTTTTAAAAAGATATGCTTTGGGGCTAACTTTTGAAAGGTCTATTTAAGATACCAGCACAGTTGCTGGACTTGTGTTGAGAAAAATAGGGACAGTGGGATAGGAGATGGAAATAATTTAGTATAATGTGCAAGAGCAGCAGAGACTCCAGAGTTAGGGTCTGAACCCTAGATCTACTATGTAATTTCTGTGTGACTCTGGGCAAGTTACTTACCTTCTCCTTAGACTCAGTTTCCCCAGCTTTACAATGGGATTCCCTGTACACTCTGTGCTTGGCACAGAAGGGTTTAGTAAAGGCTTATTGGCATCACTCTTAATAGTGTTACTGTGCAGAGCCATGCAGTTAAATAGACCTAGAGTCAAATCCCAGGAGCAATTCTAATTAGTTTTGTGGCTTTGGATAAAACCCTTTCTAAACCTTAGTGTTCTCATCTGTAAAATGGGAATACTAATGGTTACCTCTTAACAAATTTGAATGATGAGATAAATACAATGATGACCACAGTACTGGCATTAGTAAATGCTTTATAAATGATAACTGATAATAGTCCAAAATAACAGTGGTATAAATAAAAAATAATAAATACTACTATCTGGCTTGGTCAACCTCAAGCATAGCAATAAAGTGTTCCCTCTGCTCCCTCCCAGTGCAATTGGTGTTGTCATATTCAAATAACGAGAACATAGATCATCCTCTTAGCAGTTGCATGTTGCTCATGGGCTCTTTAATCACCTGAAGCTGAGATCTTGGATCTTGCTGTCTCCCGAGTCCCCCTTGCTGGGATTCTGGTGTCCTTTGCTTTATGACTTACTCAGGGGACACACTAGCAACCTGTCTTCACTTACGTCCTCATTCTTATCTTGACTACTTGCCCATCTTTTCTATTTTAAAGGAAGACAATAGGTATCTTCCCAAGTGCTCAAAGATGAGGGGCCTGATGCTTGGAAATGAGGAATCTGATGCTTGGAAATCTGGGGTCTCGGTGCTCTGTTTTATTTGGATATTCTTAACCCCAGGTTCTGTTCTTGTGGCTTGCTTTCTTTCTCAAGTGAAAGGAAACAATTGGTAAGGTGTTATATGCAAACCTCAGTTTACAAAAGATGATGCTGATATTTTTCTACTTAACCTGGACCCTTTCCCAAGATGCAGTGCCTAAGCGGGCCTGGCTGGAGCTGTGCCCCCAAGCTCTACGGCCTGGTGAAGGCTGCTGTCTGTCTGGGAAGCTCTGTGTCACTCATTCTCTGCCACTGTGTTCTGAATGTGTCTTCGATCAAGGAGTCCAACTGATTACACAGACATGCTTCTCATGAGCCTAGGGACCCCAGAGAGAGTGCTGGCAGCCAAGGTCAGCCTGAGTTGTCAAGGCATCAGGGGTGGACCCCAATCCTCCTCCAACACCCTGTTGCGCAAGCCCTAAAATTCACACCTGGCAGCATGGCATGGGCAGGTGCAAAGACTGCTAAAGGGCTTTTGACAGAAACTAACTGTCCTTTTTAGCTGAACGGGTCACGTGCCCTCTGTAGGTCAGTTTCCTTTTCTGTAAAATGAGGGTGGAAGAGGTGACCTCCATACTCTGATGACTCTCTGCTCAGCCTGAGCTGTGACCAGGCATCGCCCCAGACAAAGGGGAGAGAGAAGATCAGGAAGGGATTTTTTTCTCTGTTGCTTTAGTTTATTTTTCACTCATCCAATGACTTTGTTTTGTTGGGAGTGATATGTACTTTTCATAGGACAAATGGCGCCGCAGCCCTCCATTCCAAAGACCTTTAAAAAGACAAGGGTCTCCACATGTTCATAAACAAGTCAATAGATAAATTCTTTCTATGCTACTTATGAAAAAGTCAATCAATAAAACAAAACCATCTGGAAAAAAGAACTCCCAAAATGCTGGACTTCCTTCCTGTAGTGAACACATGTACTATTGATGGGCCAGCAGTAATCAGGGGGGACGGCTCCAGGCACAGCAAGCTCCCTGGTGAGCTTCCCAGGTCCAGGAGGGAGGGGCAAAGTTATAAGCAACTGAGAGCAACCTCGCCCTGGGCCTTCACGAGACCCTAGGAGCCCATGTAATTGAAACTGAGTGATGTTCATCAAAGTCATCCATGCCATTTCGGAATTGCCAGCAAGGCCACCATCTGACCAGTCCACATGGCCTGTGATGTGTCCCTCTTCTGCCTCTGCCCCCTGCCTGGGAGCAACGTGAGGCCTCCCAGGCTCCTTCAATCCCTCAAACTCACCTGAGCACAGGGGACTTTACACATGCTGTTCCCTCTGCCTGGAATTTTGTCCCCTTTGCCTGGTGGAAATCTATTCATCTTTTGGTATAAATGCAATTTCCACAAAGCAGGCGTCCCGCCACATCACTATTCTTCCCTCTTAGGGCCCTCCTTCATGCACTACTATAATTAATTAGCTACTTGTAATTTTTCTTTCCTATCTTCCTTCTCTGTTTACATCATAAATTCTATGAAGACAGGGCCTGTGCCCACCTCATGCCACTGTACCTAGCAGAGAGTCTGGTATAGAGTAGATGCTTAGAATCAATGAGTTTGAAGGCCACTTTGTTGAGACCTTATGTCTTGGGCAGAGATCCAAAGCAAGCGTTATATTAGAAATAGGCAGTGGGTTACTCAGTCCCTCCCAAAGCCCTGTTTGTTCCAAAGGCCTTCCTGCAGGAAACCGTGTGTCAATGGCTTCAGGTCAGAGAACCAGAGAATAGTGCCTGCTAGAGAGAAGTCTAGGGATGACCCGACCCAGTTCTCACTGGACACTCGCACAGCGGCAGAGTGACCGGGCTAAGGTCACACAGCTAGTTAACCCAGATCTCCAGCCAGACATCCCGGTCCTCTTCCAAAGCACTTCTTAGGCTTCACTGCACAGAGGGAAAAGGAAAAGGGCCTCCCTTTTCTATTGGAAGCTCCCTGTGATTCTCTCTTCTTGAAGCAATCTCGCCAAGCTTCAAGCATCTCTCTCCATATGTCTGTTACACAACAAATTTAAGTGCAGCTGGGCAGAGAGCAATCAATGGGGCTGGACACCCAGGAGCAACCAACAGAAGCAAAAACCACTCCCGTCTGGAGTAAAAGGATTACAGAAGGTCCCATGCTAACGATCAAGAATAACACCATATTGTCAGGGACAGCTGGAACTGAAAGGTCAGAACTAAGTGGTGGTGGTGAAAACCTGATTCTATTTCTCTAAAGCTGTAATTACAACCAGGGGAAGGGCCCAGGGAGTCTATCTTCACTCTTTATTTCCAAAATACTTCACTTTGACCAAAGCCCACTTTTGTTTTGATTTGTTTTATTTTGAGATCCTGGCACATTTATATTTCATGTCACAATCTTTATAATTACTCTGAAAGGAAACTTAATTCATTCGCATCCGATGCCCACAAAAGCTAAATTTCACTTACTTTCCATTTTTAGGAGGTGGGTGTGTTTTAAAAACATCTCTCTTGGAGCCAAGAAACTAAGTAGGACCACGGGTCAGAACTCAGGAGCATTAAAAGGTTCATGGTCTAGAAACCTTTGATTTATAGTTCTATTAGTGCTTTTTTCCAAAAAAGTATGAAGGCTGTACAAATTCATAAGAATTTAAAGAGAAACCTAGATTAGAAGAACACCAGACAGGGGCCTTAACCTCACTCCCGGAAAGAGTCCCACTGAAGGGTGAGCGGCTACGCCTTCCTCATTCATCAGGGAGAGTCATCCAACAGTCCAAAAAGAGAGAAGAAGGGGGAAAACATATACACGCCAAAATAAAATATATATATATAGATATTCCTTTAAAAAAATATGAGCATTTAAACTGCTTGTCAGCCCGCTTCCTGACAAAGCCACCGGAGTGTATTCACAGACATTTGCATAAATGCCGGTGAGTTCACCATGGCTGCTAGCGCTAATGGTACATAAAGTAATTTAGTCACTTCTCCCGGCATTCCGTGTCAGGATGATGAGCGCCGGCACTTTGCCTTGTTGCATATTAGATCATTAGATAATAAAGTGTTAGCGCGTGCAAGCTGACAGGGTCCCTGCACTCTCACGTCGTGAGGGCACCGCGTTTTGCCACAGGGGGAGGAAATAGAGAAATGGATGCCACAATTGGCCTTAAATTCGAGTAAACAGAACCTGAAGCTCAAGACGAGCCATGGTGACAATAAGGACATTCCTGAAGCCCTTTCAGGCTCCCCAGCACAGAGTCTCTGCGCATCTGCCCAGCGACTGGAAGCCGAGGCGTACACCCGCGAGTGCTGTACACTACCGTGGGTGGCCACAATTTAGCTCCTCTGGTCCCAAGCCCGTGTTTTTTCAAACATTGGAACCCTGGGAGCAGCTACATTTTGAGGCTGCTTCTCTCCACAGTTGTACATCTTCCATAAAGCTATTGCTTAAAGGAGAAACCTCCCTAGACGCTCCCATAAATATCCAGCCCAAGAAAATCTCAGTATTTATGAATGAAGAAAAAATGGGGGCGGGGAGCAATTACCATGAGCTACAGTGCCAAGATTCACCTCTCCAAACCATGCAAGATGCGATGAAATCAATTTGCTTTTGTCAGCCCTCATATTTGAAATACGGGGACATTAATCTGAGCGCAGGGGCTGAGTCCATGGGTCACACAGGGAAGACTGCATGAATGTAAACCATGATCTTTGTTTCTACTTTTCTGCAGAAAGATGAGCCACAAAAGGAACTTCCCTCCAACTGTCTGACAAGCAGGATATAAATAGAGATGTGCAGAGTTGCTCAGAATAATTCAGGCTACCTGTGAGGTGGTAAAAAGCCCAAGACAGTGGAGGGAGAACGAAGATTCCTACAGGTCTCAAGAGGTGAAAACGTTTCACAGACTGTGCATTTGCTATATAAGGTGGGGGTGGGGGAGTGGAGAGACAGAGAGATGGGGGTGTGATCATAAACAGTGGTACTCAGGATTGAACCCAGGGGCATTCTGACTCTGAGCTACATACACCCCCAGTCTGATTGATTGATTGATTGATTGATTGATTGATTTGAAACAGGGTCTTATTAAGCTGTTGAGAGTCTCACCACATTGCTGAGGCTGTCCTTGAACCTGGGATCCTCCCGTCTCAGCCTCCCAAGTACTGGGATTACAGGTGTGCACCCATGCCTGGCAACAGGGCATTTTTAAATATGATTTTTCAATGGCAAGAATAAATGTCACCCCCAAACCAACATGAATGAGCATCTAGGTCCACTCCCACACGTTACCAAAGAAAGAGTTCAATAGTCACCCTTTGCTGAGTAGATATTTATGTACCAACTTGAAGTGTCTAAATGAGTGGGTGGTTATGTGTGGTTGGTTCATTCACTGCAAAGAAGCAGATTTCTGTGTTACTGTCACTACTAAGGATCTGAAGGCGTCTACCCTTTCCTTTCAGCAGATAGAAGTGCAGTAAGGCTTTGGTGAACATGAAGGCCCTCAGCCGAAGGATATGGGACGTAACCACGTCCACACCAAGGACTAACCATTGATATGTAGTGCAATATCACCATTTCCTTGAATAACAACAACAACATAGTCATTTGTGGACTGGTAGATTGAAGCAGAGGAATAAAAGATTGTCTTCAAATTTTGGAAAAATATGATATCCCAACTGAAATATTAATGCACAGTCTAGCAAAGAGAATACTTGACCTGAGAGGAAGCTTAGAGATGGTTTTTGTTTTGTTTTGGGGTTTGGCCCGTTTGTTTATTCGTTGTTGGTTGTGGGGGAGGGGTTAGGGTTAAACTCAGAGGCATTCTGCCTCTGAGCTACACCTCCACCCCTATTTTATTTTTTATTCTGAAACAGGGTCTCACTAATTTCTAAGGGCCTTGCTAACTTGCCAAGGTTGGCCTTGAACCTGCGATCCTCCTGTCTTAGTCTCCCAAGTACTGGGTTTATAGGCATGTACCACCACACTGGCTCTTAGAGATGTTTTAGTCCAAAATATCAAATTGTTAGCCTGTGGCTGCATTCTTCCTAAGTGCCTTTTTTCTCCCCCTCACCACCCTTCAGTGTTCAAAAAATTGGTAATTAATGGTCAACAATTAAAAATTAGGAGAGTTTTAATTCTTGCCAAACTGGACCATCTGGCCCCACTGGGCTCTCTCCCCATTTAGTCACACTGGCAGGGGTTGGGGCAGCAGAGCATGTACTTGCGGGGCTTCACAGTCTCCACCCAGCCCACTTCCTCATGACCTAGCCCCACCCAAGGCTACGTTTGTTTTTGTTTTTGTTCTTTTACACACCCACCCCCTTATAGATCTTCACCTTCATTTTTACCAAGAAGAAAATCAAGGATCCCCAAAGTGAAGGTGACTGGTCCAAGGTCACCCAGAGGCCAGGGTAAAACTAAGAATTGAATTTGAGGTTCCTGGTACCTATGTGGAGACCTTGTCCTGTATATCACCCTGCAAAATAATGTTCCCTCCACTCCCTGGAGGCATCCTTTCTAGCAGACTGTTTTTTGTTGGCTAGCTTTGGTATTTTTTGCTGGAGGGAAATTGGCATGGTGCTATGTGCTCTCTCACTGGCTTCCCAAGAGCAGAATTGGGAGCAAGATGTGCTCTGTACTTGGACCATCTTTTGAAACTCTGAACTCAAGACTTGCAGATTTCAAATTGATGGTCAAGTCTATCCCTAGACAGGGCAATACCATCGCAACTAAGCCTCCGCCAAACGTGTAACTTTACTTCCTAATCCAGAAAACTCTCCAAATTGTGCCCACTGAGTATTTATCTTTTTTTTTTTCTTCTTTTCCTCTCACCTAAACATCTTTAGTCACACAATGCCTTAAGTGACTCCAAGGGTATTAAAAAGGCAACATTACTGTAAAACGAGGATCAGAATAATTTTAAGTACAGAAATGGAGCTAGGAATGTAATCATGAGCAGGTGTTTCAAATGGCCTCCTGCAAAAAGTAATATCCATCCATCTCAGCACTAATGAAACCATAAAGAAGCAGCTTTTGAAAGATGATGGTTTACTTTAAAAAGACTGTAAAACTGGATGTGGCGAAGAATCCCTTCTAAGAGTGTTACATCTGGCTAATTAATAAAATGTACTGTTTGTGCATTCCTCAAGTGCAGAGGGAAAAAAAACAGGCAAAAATGATGACAGTGGTGTGTTTATTAAATTGGGATGCTGGCAGGAAAGGGAGTTTTCTACCTTATGAATTATATCATAGACAGCTTGTGGCCCATGGAAAAACCAGGCAATCGGGCAATAATTTGTGTGGTAGTGTTCTCCAAAGAAACCCTGCTGACCTAGCAAACTGGAAAGCGAAGTGCAGGAAATGGGTTAAGGGTTGAATCTGAGAAGATTAGAGAAAGTGGAGTACGGTGATTGGTATCCAGTAGAGTCTGTCACTGATTTTTGGATGAATGGATGACTGATGGATGGATGGAAAGATGGATTCCTCACATACACACACAACAAAGAAATATTTAGACGTGCACCTGATCCAACTCATGTTTCTTCTGAATGGCACTCACTTTCCTTGAAACACATTTTTATCTGGTTTTCTCCAGTCCTCTCATAGGCACCACTGACTAGCCATAATTCTCAAGACAAATATGATTTTTCCCCACCGAAGTCTACCTACAGAAAGCAGGCTCTATCACATGGTGGTGAAGGGAGTATTACGCACAGGGTAGAGGAGGAACATTTGGTCCGAGTATCATATACAGAATGCACCTTCAACCTAGGCGCCAAGTGAAATTCAACAGGTAGGCACTGAGGGGCGCCAGCAGGTTTGTATAGGCTTTTCTTCCTTTCTCTCCAGATTGTCCTTTCCTTATTTTGTAATCAGGTGGGTGCTCAAAATTAAGCAATGGTCCAGATCCCTCTCTCTCCTCTCAAATTGAAGGAGAGAGATGTCAACCATTCCAAGGCAGAGACTTAGACAACAAGAAAGGGAGTGCCTCAAAGATAGTTTCCTGTCTCTACATACTCAGCATCCTGTTTTTAAAGAGTAAGAACCCCAGAGGACATTTGCAATTTGAAACAGAATAGAAAAATGTGGTGGAGTGGGAAGAAAGAAACCAAATAAATTCACAGTTAAAAGTAGCAATGTCAACCAATGAAAATGATTCGCCTACCATGTTCCAGATAAGAGGGCGTACCTTCCGAGGGGTCAAGCCTCCGAGCCCTCCGCCCATGCTTGGAGTTATTGTGGACAAACATGTTATCAGAGACTGCCAAGACATGGCCATCCACGTTGACTGTCGTAGACACCACGACCTGGAGACATACACAAGAGAAAAATGAATGAACATTTTAATATAAAAGCATGGAGGGTAATAAACTCAAGTTAAATAAATAACAGCTGGGAGCTGAAGAAAATTGCATAGCTATTTCACATAATAACTGGTGCTTATGCTGTACAAGTCTAACAAGAGGAGCTATTGATGAGTGGGTCTTTGGCATGGAACGCTTTTGATGCAGTTTTAAGTAAAATTGCACAGTTTATAGTTATACAGCAGAAGGTGCACTGTTAACCATAATTCTAACAAGAGGATCTTTATTAGCATATTTTTTATACAAGGGTGGTTGTGTTTCACCTAAATTACCCTTCAGTTTAGACACTGAGGCAGATATCACAGTTGATCATGCAAATAAAAGTCTTTTGAATCTTTAAAATATTTCCTCCCCACTGTGTCAAGGTTAAGAGGATAGAGAAAGGAAAAGGAGTGAGCGGTTTCAGTGAGAGCCAGGATGTGTTTTTCTCTCCCAGGCGTCTTGTTGCAGTTTCGGGTCCTGTTGCCTCACCCAGTTGGGTGAATCAGACCAAAATTCCCCCTCATCGTTATCACCATTATGCCCCCCTTGAAAAAAAATCCCTGCTAATTAAGGATCTCAGATCTGTTTCAAAGACAAAAAAAAAAGTTGTGGGACTCGCCCCAGGCACAATTCAGACACCCTGGCTGTCTGACGCACTGACTCTGAGCCCAGTTGCCAGCAAGGACCCAGGCAGAGGGTGCACCTCCATCCGAGAACTTTGACTAAAACAATGAGAAGCAATGACCTACACTTCTCCTTATATTAAATGGGGAAGAGGATTAAAACTGAAACCCACAGAGATATGTTTATTCATGCGACCTCTTACAACCAAATATAATAATTGTCTGTAATTGCGGCTTCAGCTCCTACCTCATGCTTTGACACGAGAAACAGCAATCAGCCAGCTCCCGCTTAATCCACCTATTATGTTGACTAATTAACTTTGCCCGACAGTTTATTTCTTCCTCCATTATCAGCCCCTGTCAGCCGCAAGCACCCCGCAGCAGAGGGGAAACCTCGGGGCCCTTTGATTGATCACCGATAGATTGACATGCAGATTAATTTAATTAGAATCACCTCACTTGAGAAACGAAAGACAATGGCAAGAGGGCTAATAGATCTGCTCTCATAATGAGGGAGCCTCCAGAGCGCGGGCTGAGGAGTTCTGATTTATTTTGTTCAATTCCCCAGTTGCTTGGAAGGACTCAGCTTTAATTGTTCTTGGTTTTGAGAGGCATTAGCCTCTGAAGAGGTAAACCGACCACTTTACAAGGGTTCTCCTTCTTGGTTCTTGGAGTTGGCTAAAGGGGGCAGCGACTTCTAGAATCCTGTGCAGCACGGTACTTATATCACCTGATGAGCTTGAGTAGCACCTGTGGCCTCAGCTCATACCTGAGAATTGAATTGTCAGCCCTGCCTGTCAAAGTACTCCCCTCTTTGGACCCCCACCCCACCAATTTTGCCATACTTAAAAACTCCACTGTCCCTCTCTCACCTAAATGCATCCTGGTTAAGAGAAGGTGAATTCCTTTTCCCCAGGCCTCAAAGATGACAACAAATTGCAGGCTGAGAACACATGGCTGGCTCGTGGTTGTATCATGAGGTTAACTATAATCTTTCTTTTCCTTTTTTCTTTCTTTTTTTTTTTGGTGGTATTGGGGACTGAACCCAGGGGTGTTCTACTTCTGAGCTACACCCCCAGCCCTACTTTTATTTTTTTATTTTGAATCAGGGTCTCACTAAGTTGTGGAGGACCTCACTAAGTTGCTGTCTCAGCCTCCCAAGTACTGGGACTACAGGTGTGCACCACCACACCCAGCTCAGACTGCACTTTCTAAATCTGTTACTAGATGGTGATTTCCTTGGTTCTTGTCTTCCCTCAAGAAAAATTGAAGAGAGTCACCGATAAGATAAGCATTAAAGATTTATTTAGCGAAGTGAGTAGACAGTTGTAAGAGAGGAGGCCATGTGGGGAGGGAATACACTCCAGAGAGAGTCGTGGAGTGCGTCCATTCCAAGAGTGGAAAGGGCAATGGCATCTTCCACGTGGCAAGTTTTTTATCTTGTCTGAAAACCTTCCTCTCATGTATTATGTATTTGGGGGCAGTTATTGCTATTTTGCACCACGGCTGTGCTGTTTCCACCATATTGGAAAATTGGGGGCTTAGTGCTTTGCGCATGCTCCAAACTTGGAAAGATCCCTTTGGCCAATTGCAGCTGGTTCCCTTTAGATTTAAGAAAGTAGCATCTGCTATGAAGGAGGAGGTTTGCAGGAGGGGTTCTCCTTCACCCGAGGTGAAGTAACTTTTCGTCACTCCCAGTGGAGCGAGTCTTATCCTCGACCTTTGCACACATCTGCCTAACTACCCAACAAATCTATTTTCTTAAAATGCATAGTAAACAACTAAGAGTCCATCCCGGGACCCAGGGTATTGTCCTCCGGCACTGTGAAATATCAAATTCCATCCAGAACAAGTCAAGCATGGGAGAACATGTACTGTTGATATAGCAGTTTGCAAAGTTGTCTTCTCTTTACTCATGAGTAGCCAACCAGGTCCAACACAGCCAGAAGCAGATGGGTGTCCCTCATCAACTGTAGGTTAAGTTAAAAGAAGGAGAAGGAGAAGGAAGAAGAGAAGAAAATGGTCTGTTCTTTTGTTTTCTAAAACTACTATGTGCAGTGGCCTAGTGAATTTTATTTAGGGCAACAGAGACTCGCTTTTCTTTTTAGCTAGGGAGATGGTTTTGTAGGACACTGACAATTATGTAACAGAGCTAGGTCTTTCAAAGAAATTTTGATTTACTACAAGACCACAATTGAGTGGTCACTGGAGTCGTTAGCTGAAGAAACTATAAAAGGAATCCCAAACGGTATCTGTTTCCAGTGTCAGGAAATAGAAAGTGGTTGTTCTAGATGTCTGTCTTAAGAGGAAAAAAAAGTAATAACAATTCACCATGCACCTGTAAGACACAAGTGCTACAAACTCAAGGCTTAAAATAATCAGTATCTTTTAAAGACACCGTCATCTAATTCCTAACATTGAATAAAAAGTCAAAAAAAATGGTTAAGGGGGAAAAACTATACCATACACATTTTTCTTTTCTTGCCAAGAGAAGAACCAGGCCATTTAGTTGAAAGGACAATCAATATTGGAGAGAAGATAATACAAAAAATCCTCATGCCATTCATTCCTATATTAAGAAATGGCTAATATATCCCTCAAAAACTCATAGTGCAACTTCCCTATCCCAAAATAATTTCTTCCATTCCAATTTGGAAATGATCAGGATAGATTTAAGTAAAAATATATGCTAAAATTAAGCCACAGGCAACTTGTAAATTTTTTAAAAATCTGTGAGAAAAGGGTACCAAGGTGTCCTTTCAAAATAGGCCCATGTTGGGAGGGAAAAGGACCTTTACAGTTCAATAGAAGAGTAATGAGGTGCTGACATGTTCATGCAGGCAAGGGGACAGACAGGACTGCCAAATCTGCAAACCCCCCACATTTTGTCAATAAAACAGAGTTTGAGTTTGGTACAAATAAACATAGAAAATGATTTTTACCTTTGGATTCAACCATCCCCTCCCTCTTTATCCCTTTTTCCATTCCTCTATCCAGAGAAACACATGCTCAGAATATGAAGAACAGGTATGTTTAAAATTTCACTGTGTCTATTACAATTAGACCTTTACTTTCTATAACTGCATTATCCAATCCAATGGCCAAACATGTGACTATTTAATTTAAACTAACATTTTTTTTGTATTGGGGATTGAACCTGGAGCCTTGTGTGTGCTAGGCAAGTGCTTAACCTCTGAGCTACATCTCCAGTCCCTAAATTTAAACTAAGTAAGATTTAAAATCCCATCCCTAGTCTCAACAGCCACATTACAAGTGCTTAGCAGTAGCTACAGGTAGCTACTCTGCTGGACGGGCAAATATGGAACACTCCCATCCTCACAGAATGTTCTATCACGCAGCACAACTCCGGATTGCTCTGAAATAATTTGTGCCAATTTATTCACGAGGATAAATTATGCTACAGGTTATATCTCCTAAAATAAATACTAGGCAGGTATACAGGTATAAGGTCATGTGCATGTGTATTTTTACACTCTATTTTTTTTAGAATCAAATATCTACTGGGGGCTTTGCTTTTTAATATAGTCACCCAGAGGCACGACACTCAGCATCTTCCACAGTACCTTCTATCTGGGTCCCACCCTCCAGGTGAGGGTATTTGGTATAAGAGGATAAGAAGAACAGAAGTCAGTAGCTACCTGTGGGCTTTCAAGATTTTACACTAATGTTTACATTTTCTGGGCTCATAGCAGTAGCTCAAAATCTGCTCTGTTATTTTGTTTCCTGTATCTAGATATCCCTAAAGGTTATTATTCTTGTTATCTTCCCCATCTATTTAGCATTTGAAAGACTTAGACACTCAATGTAGGATTCCTGGCTCCCTAACTCTCTTAGCTGATTTGACCTTGGCCAAGTTAACCGTTCTAAGCCCCAGTGTCTCTGACTCACAGATGGGAGGGACAATGGTACCAACTCATAGGGTTACTGTGAGGCTGAATTAATCAAAGTGGGCAGCACAGTTTTAGTTCACATCCAGCACTTAGTAATCTCAGCAGTCATAGGACAGTTGTCACTTTGTGGGTGACACCAAACAAAAAGTTCAAAAGAACGTGCCGGGCTGATAAACCCGAGGCGGTGCCTCTGGAATGCCACGAAGAGGACCCAGCATGAACTTGTACTTTAAATAAAAGGATAGAGTGTCTGTCCTATGTCCACTGCTCAATGGAATCTCCCAGTTTTAAAGACCTTTGTCCTCACAACACAATGTCATACAATTTAGTCCTCTCATGAATCGCTGTTCTCACTGGCCTATGTAATTTTGCTTTCTGGAACATTCTCCATTTTAGCCTGTTACATTTTGAGCTTGAAGCTAAATGAAACCTCGCTGCTTTGAAAATAGTCTATAGATTCGACATCTTATAATTTTAGTCTAGCTTGCCCATGTCTCACATCAGTGAGCGCTTGTGGGGAATCTGGTTACTGGTTAGTTCTCCCTTCCCATCAATTCTCAGGCTTGCCTCTCTTCTCTTCCCGTCAGGCAGGAGACCTTGTATGTCCTAACTATACAATCTAAGACTCATGAAGCATCACCTCTGTCTCATGAGCAGTTTTTCAAAAAGACACAAGAAGCTAAATTCAACCGTGAGTGGCAGATCACATTAACAAAAGTAGCAACTCCTGTGGAAGAAGGGTTTATGATGAAAGCTTCCAAAGACTCGAAATCTCTGTCTTTGAGCATTTCTTCCACAAATATGGAACCAAAGGAAAGATTAGACTGTAAAAATATTTTCAATGTTTAAATTTAGAATATTTTGGCAGTAAGTACCTCCCTCCCCCAAAAAGTAATCACGTCTGCAAGTTAATTTTGAAAACTATACAAACAGTTATAAATCTTAGGTTTTCTAGGCTGACACGTGGTGACTCCATGAAAGGGGATTAGTGGTAAAGTTAACCGGCCCCACGGCTTTCATGCCTCTCCTCAGCTTGTTCTATTTCCACGTTAATCCAGGGCCCCTGATAACCAGGCTTTAAAAACAGGAGCTTGAAGTTCATAACTAAAAAGGCATAGAGAAGCTGGGCGTGGTGGAGCATGCCTGTAATCCCAGTACTTCGGAGGCTGAGACAGGAGGATCACAGGTTTGAGACAAGCCTCAACAACTTAGCAAGACTCTCAGCAACCTAGCAAGACCCTGTCTCAAAGCAAAAAAAAAAAAAAAAATACTAAAAGAACTGGGGGTATAGCTTAGAGGTCTAATGCCTTAGAGGTATAACTTAGAGGTCTAATGCCTCTGAGTTCAATTCCCGGTATCACACACACACACACACACACACACACACACAGCACTCAGCAGTAAAAAGGATCATACTATTTGCCCTCCCCTGCCCCTGCGTTAATCTCCAGAAAATGATGCAGAGTGAAAGCGGTCAGTTCTAAGAGATTGTTCACAGCACATGGTGGGCTGAATCACACCCCTCTGATTCATGTGTTGAATTCCCAAACCCAGGTACCTCAGAATGAGACTGTATTTTGAGATAGGGCTTTGATTACATTAAAAAGAGGCCACTGAATGGTCTCTCATCCAATCTGACTGGTGTCTTTACAAGAAGACAAAATTTGGACACACAGAGAGAAGGTGAGTATGGGTACCACAAGGAAAAGGGGAAAGATCATTGTGATGGAAATGCCCAACATTTTGACTCTAGTCAGTTACAAACCTACACCTGCAATAAAACACACACCCACACAAATGACTACAATTACAATAAGGGGGAAATTACAATTAGGAAAATTGAATAAAATGGGTGGAATGTATCAATGTCCATATCCTGAGTGAATAGTGCACTATAATTGTGCAAAAATTAGATTACTACTGAAGGAGACTGGTCAAGGAATATATAGGATCGCTCTGTATTGCTTCCTACTTTATTACTGTATTACTTGCCCGTAAATCTACAATTACATCAATAAAAACTCCAACTAAATATAAGGCATCAGCAACCAAGATGTCCTTCAAAGGGTGAATGGATAAACAAACTGGCAATCCATACAATGGAATATCATTTAGTGATAAAAAGAAATGAGCTGTCAAGCCACAGAAAGGCATGGAGGACTCTTAAATGCATATTACTAAATGAAAAAAAAAGTCAATCTGAAAAGACTATACACTGGATGATTCCAACTCAATGACATTCTGCAAAAAGCTAAACTATGGAGATAGTAAAAAGACCAGTGGGTGCCAGGAGTTTGAAATGGAGCACAGAGGATGTTTAGGACAGTGAAACTATTTTGTGTAGTATTGTAATGATGGTTACATAACATCACCTATATTTGTCTAAACCTATGGACTATAGGACATAAAATGAACCCTGACCCGACATAAACTATGAACTTTAGTTAACAAAAACATGTCAATATGGGCACGTTAATTATAACAAATGTATTATACTAATGAAAGATGGTAATTATAGGGGAAATCGAGGGGAGGTATATTGTATATATATGTATTTTCCATTCATTTTTCTGTAAAACTAAGACTGCTCTATAAAGCAAAGCATATATGCTTTTTTAAAGCATATATATGCATTGATTAGTCGGACATGGTGAAACACACCTGTAATTCCAGGTACTTGGGAGGCTGAGGCAGGAGAATAACAAGTTCAAAGTCGGCATAGGAAAGAGAGTGAGACCCTGTTTCAAATTTTTTAAAAAAAATTACATTTCTGCCCTCCACCCCACATAGTCTACATTCTACACCCTACTTGTCTGCTGAATCATTTCTTTACAGACTCATTAAATGGTAGATTCACGCTAGACTAAAAAATAAAAATCAACTCATCTGGCGGCTTCCAACTAAGGGTTTTCAAATGTAGTAAAAGGGGATGGCACTGCAGAAAAGGAGTTGTAAATGCATCCCAGTCATGCTGCATGCCAAAGTATTCAGCAGCTTTCCTCTGTCTGTGACCATACCAACTCCATATGGAAACTAGCTGTCTCCTGCAAATGGGAAGCTCTGAACTGGCAGTGTTACATGGCTTTGAATGTTTTTAAAGTAGAGCATGCAACTCTTACTCCATAAATGCAATTCCATTGAAAAAGCATGTCATCACATGGGGTTCATGGGAGAAAAAAATGGTAAAAGGAGTCCTCTATAGTTATGACACTACGAATTTGTGCAACACCTCCTTTATAGCTTGGAAAACTTAAGGCCTGAGATTTTTTTTTTTTTGGTGGTACCGGGGATTGAACCCAGGGCCATTCTACCTCCAAGCTACACCCCTAGCCCTATATTTTATTCTTCATTTTGAAACAAGGTCTTACTAAGTTGCGGAGGGCTTCACTAAGTAGCTGAGGCTGGCCGTGAACCTGGATCCTCCGGTCTCAGCCTCCCAAGTACTGGGATTACAAGCGTGCACCACCACGCCCGGCCTGAGAGATTTTTAACACATCCTCAAAGCCACAGGAAAAATTAAGAGCAGAGGAGAATCAGAAGAACCACCTCCATGTTCCCTGTCCAGTGCTCGCCCGCAACAGCCTCTGGCCTCTCAGGACACAGCCCTGGCCTAAGGCCACTGTCTCCATTCTCCAGTATCCTCCAGCACAAATCTACAGTGTTTTCAACAGTGTCCACGTGGCTGACTTCAGTTTAAGTATTATTTACATAAAAATGGTCTGCAGTGTTAGGTCTTCATTAACTTCGTCCTTTAAAATATCCTTGACTGATACCGAATGAGATATTCTCAGAAATGTGCCTGATTGCTAGTTTCTATCTGGTTGAAAGATTCTAAATAACTCATTAAAAATTATGGAGGACGCGTGAACCTACAGGATGTAGCAGAGTGGAACTGCTGGAGTAGGGGCAAGCAGACTGAATTAGATCCACATCTAAGGCTCAAGGCAGAACAATCTCTTAACAGCAAGACAAGAACAGGCGCTTTGAACACTGGTGCTGAACCAATTGAGGCCTTTGGAAACTGGACTTCTTTGGTGTCCTGAACACAAAAGTGTTCATGCTAAACATGAAAGTGCATGTCATCTAAACCTCACTCCTCCCATAGAGAACTAGGAGACATTTGATGACGTTTGAGGGTGCCATTGGTGTTTAACTGGTGCCCTCTTTTTATGTGCCCTCATTGGCCATTTCAAGTAGAAGTAAGCTAAGTAAATAGAACTGTCACATGTGCCTATTTATTTATTTATTTATTTATTTTGTGGGTATATGGTACTGGGAATTGAACCCAGGGATGTTCTACCTCTGAACTACATCCCAGCCCTATTTTATATTGTTTTGTTTTTTTGTTTTGTTTTGGTACTTAGGATTGAACCCAGGGGCATTCTAACTCCAAGCTACACCCCCAGCCCTATTTTTTATTCTTTATTTTGAAACAGGGTCTCACTAAGTTGCGGAGGGCCTCACTAAGTAGCTGAGACTGGCCTTGAACCTGTGATCCTCCTGTCTCAGCCTCCCAAGTACTGGGAGTACAAGTGTGCACCACCATGCCCAGTTCCAGCCCTATTTTATATTTTATTTTGGAACAGTGTCTCGCTAAGTTGCTAAAGCTGGCCTTGAACCTACGATCCTCCTGTTTCAGCATCCCAAGCACTGGGAAGACAGGTGTGTGCCACCACATCTGGCTCACGTGTGCCTTTTATGCTACAGCTGCAACACGTGGGCATGAAAAGCAGAAACAAGCAAATGGCACATTGGTCAGGAGCTCCGTTTCTAGCATCGGAGAGTACCAATTTTGATTCCCAACTCCATCACTTAGTAGTCTGTAACCTTAGATAAGTCACTTGATCATAGAAATGAATCATGAGCCTATGTGCCTACTATATGCCAGACATTATTCTATGTACTGGAAAAGCACAATGAGCAAGACAGATAAAGCATTTATCTACTTACCAGGAGTTTAGTCCTTATCAGAGACATGGGGGGGGGGGTTAAATAATCAATCAGTAAGTAATAAAAGCAAATTTTAGATTGTAATAAGTTCTAAGAAAAAATATAATAGGAGCAGTGCTAGAGAAGAGCTATTTTTGATTGTGTGATTAAGGAAGGTCTGTGAAAGGGACATTTTGGTAGATCTCTGAATAATGAGTATTTAGCCATTCAATGATATGGGAGAAGAGTTTTCCAGTTAGCTGGGATAGTAAGTACAAAGATCCTGGGGCAGGAATGAATTTGGTATTTTTCAAGGAAGACAAATGAAGGAAGAGAAAAAGGGCCAGTGTATTTGACTGGAGAAAAGTGAACAAGAGGAAGCATAGTAGAAAAACAAGTACAGTTAGGTATGTGTGACACTCAGTACAGTGTCTGACATACAGCAAGAGCTCCGTAAACTGCAACTTAAAAAGTGGAGAGATTTAAGAAGACCTCTGGTTGGGAAGTCCCAGTAACTACAAGCATCCACAGGATCAACGTCCATTGGCAATAACTGGTCAAACCAAACCCTCTCCATCTGTCCTTTATTTTACATTCTCTTCAAAGACAACTGTACTTACTGCAGGAATACACTTTCTCTAAGTGCACAGCTACCCCTCCTCAGCTCGTGTTTATAAGGTTCCCTTCACAGTGATGCATACGCTCTGCCAAGGCTCAGCGTGAGGCTCATGCCAAGATACATATTTGCCCAATACACTGTAATGGTTTAATATATCAGGTTGGAAATTCACCATTTGTATTTACCATGTTATGCGAATTAATCCTGTATTCTGAAAACCATCCTTAGAGCTGCTTTCAGTATAATTAATCAGCATGGCACATCTTGAAATTATTCTGTATGAAGAGAGTGAAAGCCACTCAGGCCCCTAGCATTCTGTTGGTAAAGAATTTAATTGCAAGATGTGCTGCTTGTCAAAACAATATAAGTACATCCAAGATGGGGTGGGAGGGCCTGTGGGAGAGAAGCGGGAAGATGAGAATGTTTCCCTCTTTATGTAAGAGCCTTTAAAAGCAGACTGAAACTGCAGAGGTTGGAAATGCATTTGAAGAATTCTCTAAGCACACCCTATACCATACCAATTCAGAGACACTGTGGCTTTTTTTTTTAAATAAATAATAGAAAATTCTCCAAAATTTCTAGAACCCATTAAAAAGAAAGAAAACAAGGAGTCGCCTTTTCATGTCTTAACTCATGTCATCATTTTTTAAAAGAAAAACACATTTTTTGGTGGGAATTTGGAAAGGACAGCCTGATGGTTTCTCGTATCTGCTATCCAAATGACTAAAGTGAAAGAAGATTGTCATCTCAGATAAACACGAGTTTGTGCTCACTGTTCCCTCTGCTCAGAACCTCTTCTGACTCCTCTCAGCACTATTTAGTTGTCCCTTGGCATCTGTGGGAGATTAGTTGCAGAACATGCCCCCGGTGAATGCTCAAGTCTCTCATATAAAATGGCATCGTATTTACATACAATTCACACACATCCTTCCATATACTTTAAATCACCTCTAGATTATTTATAATATCTAATACAATGTGAATGCTATGTAAATAGTTGTTATACTGTAGTATTTAGGGAATAATGACCAAAATAAATGTTTATACATGTTCGGTACAGATGCAATTTTTAAAAAAATATTTTCCATCTGAGCTGGGTGTACCCATAATCTTAGTACTTGGGAGGCTGAGACAAGAGAATTCTAGGTTCACAGTCAGCCATAGCAACTTAGCAAGGATCTCAGAAACTTAGAGAGACCATGTTTCCAAATAAAAAATAATAAAATAGGGCTGGGGGTGTAGTTTGGAGGGAAAATGCCCCTGAGTTGAATCCCCAGCAACACACACACACACACACACACACACACACATCCATCTGATGTTGTTTGAGTCTGTGGAGGCAGAACCCTGGGATATGAAGAAAGAGCTGAGCTTTAGCTCTAGGCTTAAATGTCACCTTCTCTGGTCACCTACTTTAAAGTAGGCTCTCATCTCCTACCTCATACTGTTTTACTCTCTCATGATATCTTGTTTAATTTTTATAGCAATAATTACAATTCTGATTGTCTATATTTATTAACTTACACACATCTTCATTGGGGCAGCAGGTGGAAACGACCCCTTACACACCCCTTTTGTCCTCTTCCTGGGCTGCTCAACTAGGCATCAGCAGGCCTCCCTGTGGTTAGAAAAGGCCATGTGGCTGACTTCTAGCCAATGGAAGGTGAGTGGATTTGACAAGGACCACTTCTGAGCCAAAGTTTTTAAGATGTTCATTTGACCCCTTCACCTTTCATCTGGCTCAGTGAAGACAATAAGGCTCTAGGGGTTAGGGAGGCATAAAACAACAAGATCCAGGCTCCCCTGATCACTTCCAGGATAAGAACTGCTCATCAAGGCAGGAATACCTGTCACGCCACATGCCATTACATGAGCAAGAAGTAACCTTCTGTTGTGTGTCAGCCGTTATATATTATTTGGTCTATTTGTTACAGCAGCTAGTATTATCCTAACAAACAGACCACTGAAATATAGGTTTCATTAGGGCAAAGACTCTTGTTCGTGACTGTTCATGATGACAGACTTGCCTCCTAGCACTTCAATAAATACTGCTAAGTGCATGCATAACATGAATAAATACACCTTGCATCTATATTCATATATCCCGTTGTCATAGATCAAGCATTTATATATGAAGACAGATTTATAACCTATGGGGAACCTTTGTTGAAGACAGAAGAGGGATTTGGAAATTTATAATTTGCTTCACAGTCTCAGGTGTTCTAGTATCTACCATGATGACAACTGGAACCCAATTCTTGTTTTTCCCCTTGCTACCCTCATTCTGTCAGTCCTAACAAGGAAGGCCATGAATAAGGATTAAATCTTAATCTTGACTTATCTGGCTTCTGTCAGTTAAAAAGCCAGACCTGTGACACGGTGTGAACACACTCCTTTGACATTAGCATCTTTTTAGTGTCAAGATGAAAAAAAAGGGGAGGCTCATTTAGTCACACTGAATTTCTCCCTGTGTCGCAGGTTATCTCCATCCCCAGCTTTCTCCCCTCTCCTTCTTCTCCCTTCCCACACCCTCCAGAACTGAACGAAGCCTGCATCCAATGGTTTATTCAAGCAGGTTTGTTACTCTAACCACAGCCTAGGGATTTCAAAAGAAAACATCCATTATAAATTTAAAAAAAAAAGATTGCACCAGATTTTCTACAAGGTTTATGCCATACTGCCTCCAAGTATGAACACGGCTGTGCTCCATGGAAAGTGATTAATTTCTTGAAAACACTCAGGTCACACTAATTGACATGACCTGTGTAATTAAGCAGTCTCTGTTTACACACCAGAAGCCCCGCCACTGGGAGGCTGAGCTTGCTTGACAGAACGTCTTTACATGTCAGGGGATCACCAACCTTTCTCATGTCCTCCTCAGTCACCTACACGGGCCCCTGAGTGCTGCTCAGAGGAGACGCGCTCTGGCGTTGCTGTGTGAAGATCAGGCTGGCCTGCGAAGCATGCAGAACAGGACAGGAGCGGAGCTGCGGCCCTGACAGGTGGAGAAGGCCACTTACTAGGCAAGGAGGCTGTTTTCCTTCAGGCAGCCCTAGGACTCGGGTTTTCAATAGCACTGGTAAAAGTCGCATTGAGAGGTGAGGAGTGAACCAGAGTTTCTTCACGGCAAAAAGACATTCTGTCACTCTCCCTCGGAGGCAACAGGGACATAAAAATATTTGGAAGTTGCTTCCCAATGTCCATGCTATGATGGAAATTCCATGCCTTGTCCATAAGAAACCTTCAACCAGTGTCATCATGACATGCCTCTGTCAGCCATTACAGCTGCCTGGTTCAGTTCTGAGGTTGGGGAACTTTGGTATGATTGCTCAGATGTCCTCTGAGATGCCTGAGGGCTGCTGCACTCATGCCCCAGGGAGGGCAAGGGACTTTCGTGCCCTGGAGAACATGCCCAAACCTCCATAGGTGCGGTGAAGCTCAGGGTGTGTGCTGACCAAGAGCTCCTTTTTCTGAAGTTCCTACAAGTAGAAACTGACCAACACTGCAGCTCTATTCTAGAACAACGCTCAGGTCCTCCCCCTTCCTGCCCCCTGCTTGGTGAACCCATCTGGTGCCCTTTCAATGTTCCTCTTGCAAATGCTGTCATGAGGCTCTATTGGGGAGCATGCCTCATTGGAAAACCCGCTCTGGTTTTCCTGGGATTCCAGCACTTATTCATAGGTGGTCACTCTGCCTCTTGGGTATTACAAGACCTCCTTATTGCCTCGTTAAGGATCTGCCTACTGACTCCGGGTCATTTCTTTATTGTTCCAAAGCATTAGATAATATCTGAGTCAGTCTGCTTGGGTCAAACCACTGTCTCACCATTTAGTAGGTATGTAACTTTGGGCAAAGGGCTTAACTGCTCTAAGCCTGTTTCCTTATTGATAGAGTGAAAATAATTCATATTTGCATGCTGTTAATAGGGATGGTGTGAAGAAGAAGAGAACTCAGGTAAAGTATTTCACATAATGTCTCTCACAAAATAAGTACCCAAGAAATGTTAGTTTTATCTTCATCGCCAATGTCCATGGATATACATAAAGGTAGACACATGGATGCATGCATTTATCCACATAAATATGGAATATATTGAATAGAGACACTGATATAAATAGTCATCTACCTAGGACGCCAGGCAGTTTGGAATAAACCAACTGCAGGGAGCAGAGAAGCAAAAGCCAGCTTGATGCGGATGCAGAAAAAGGAAAAAGAGGATGACAATGAGTTCAGTGTTGCATTTATGAACTGAAGTGTCTGGAAGTCTCCAGTATGCATCTGGATGGCTAGATGTGAACCTGGGTGCCAGGTCTCAGAGTTCCTCACTCCAGAGTCCTCACTGTACAAATAATGGTTATACTGCCAGGAGTGGAGAAGATACTCAGGAGAGCCTGTAACATAAGCAAAAGTCTGGATCTTACAAGCACAGCTGGGGATGCCCACATTTATGGGAAGGCAGACAAAGAGCATCCCTTGGAGGAGGCTGAGAATGGTGCATGGGTTCACAGAATCTCGAGGGAAAAGATATGTTCAGAAGTGTGGAATGGCCACCAGAATGAAATGGTGCAGGGGAAAGTAGGAGTGGATCGTCGTGGAAGAAAAAGGACTGGAGAAAGAGAAATACAAGACTGGGTAAGGGATATTTGAACTTTTGTTTAACTCTCTTGGGGCAATTCATCAATTCTCGGGTAGCATAAATATCCATGTGCCTTTCTGCATAAGGCCAAATGTTAGCTGTGTAAAAATTACAACTGAAGAAATGTTTTAGTGTACAGAGATACAATATAAAATGACCCAGCCAGGCGCGGTGGTACATGCCTGTAATCTCAGTACTTGGGAGGCGGACACAGGAGGATCACAGGTTCAGTGGATGCCCACACCATACCTTAGAGAGACCCTGTTTCAAAGTAAAAATCAAAGGGGCTGGGAGGATGTAGCTTGGAGGTAGAACACCCCTGGGTTCAATCCCCAGAACCACAAAAATAAGTAAATGCATACATACATACATACATACATACACACACACAGTCATCCTGCCACAGGTTTCCTCTATCCTCTCCCAGGAATGGGCGATGAGAAAGCAAGCTGAACCTGAGATCCAGTAAGGAATTTGTCTTGGTTGGTGGAGAGAGATGGGGCTCTTCCTCAACTCAAAAACAGAGTCCAAGGTAGCTGTCCCTATGGAGAAAGGTCTATCTATTTTAGGGGTGGTTTAGGGATCGCAGGCAGGAGCATTTCAGGGTTCAAATAAATTCTCTTTGGGTCTTGTGCAGGGCAGCTCTCATGCCCCTCGAGGGCTGCACTCTTTGGCACACTGGCCCTGTCACCAGGAAGAGCTGCTCAGAGAACATCAGGGATAGGACAGAACCTGTGGTGCTCAATCAGGGACACCTTTGCCTCTTTCTCCCCCACCAGGGTATACTTAGTAATATAGGGAGATGGTTTTGGTTGTTATGGATGGGGGAGGGGTTTGTTCTCTACTGATATCTAGTGGGTAAAGACTAATGACACTGCTAAACACCCTATAATGATGCCCAGGACACCCCCAGCCCCAACAACAAAGGATCATCCAGTCTGAAATGTTAACTGTGCCCAGGTTGAGAAGCCCCAGACTGAACCAATGGCATGTCTTCAATTCATCACAAGGCTTTTTCTCCAAAGCCTCACGTTTATATTTCATCATATACAAATTACTTACACATGCAAAATGTTTTCTGTCTTTCATATGTAGTGAAATAAGCAGAATCATCATCCCCACTTCATTTGAAAACTGAGCCTCCAAAACATTGTGAGACCTCCCAGAAATGTAACCTCTGCCTCCTCATTTCAGTAGCCTTCTTCTAACCAAAGAATAACTATTATGTGTGCAAAAGCCAACCTTTCTAGACACTCTCAAAAAGAATAGACAGAATTGACTTCTAATCTTGTGTAAGAGACATTTTTTTTTTGCTTGTTTTGGTACCGGGGATTGAACCCAGAAGCATTCTACCTCCAAGCTACACCACCAGCCCTTTCTATTTTTTCTTTTGAAACAGGGTCTCACTAAGTTGTTAAGGCTGGCCTTGAGCCTGCAATCCTGTCTCATTCTCCCAAGTACTAGGATTACAGGCGTGTGCCACCATGACTGACTCAGAGACATTCTTATAACTCAAAGCTTTCAGACATCTTTGGAGCAGTTCCTGTGAAGTTCTACATAAATGCTTTTTTAGGTCCCCAAGTTTATCAGTCTAACCCAATTTTGCTGCCCTGCAAGATACAGCAAAGTTTGTCTTGTTATTCACTAGACACTAGTCCTGTTTATTAGACATCAATTATTTCATGTCTAAGTATTCTTTGCTTCTAACTCAAGCTTGGTCAGAAGAGATATATGGCTCAAGACCAAACAAAGCTTTTTTCTTTTGGTGTGTGTGTGTGTGTGTGTGTGTGTGTGTTTTACTGGTGATTGAACTCAGGAGAATTCCACCTCTGAGCTATATCCCCAGACCAATTTTTTTTTTTAATTTGGAAACAGGGTCTCACGAAGTTTCTGAGAGCCTTGCTAAGTTGATGAGGCTGCCTCGAACCTGCGACCCTCCTGCCTCAGCAAAGCAAGTTTTAAAACGTAGACACTAAAACTAAACTCATGTTGCAAGACACTTAGCAACAAACGCTTTGTAGCATTGCACCTGTGGTTTCACCAGCTTAACTGCAAAGCTGACCCCAGCTCAACACAAAAAGTCCTGTGTGGGAATGAGAACACCTAAGTAAACTCACTTGGGGTCAGGAGCTGGCCAGGGGAAACAGTTTTTAAGGAACTAGGAATCCATGGCTTTTCCCCATTTATCTCTGTCAAGACAAAAGTTGGTGCAGCCAAGATGATTTTATAGAAATATCTCAGAATCTCAGGAGAGAATTCTTCCCCATTGGATTTATTCTCTAATGAGACTAATAAATCTCATCTCTTTTTTAAAAAATCATCTTAGAGACTAAGAGATATTGACATCCACAGTCAATTCTTAAAATCCTCCCTTCCCTTTCTCCCATCAGAGAATGTGCAGCTAAAATTTTTCAAGAGCCTCTCAGAAAGCATATTTTGCAATCTACACTTAAAGTTGACTGAGCTGGGCACCGCAGCTCATGGTGCATGCCTGTAATCCCAGTACTTGGGAGGCTGAGACAGGAGGATTTCAGGTTTGAAATCAGCCTTAGCAACTTGGCAAGGCTCTCCGCAATTTAGCTAGACCCTATTTCCAAATAAGATATAAAAAGGGCTGAGAGTGTTGCTCAGAGGTAGAATACCCCTGAGTTTATTCAATCCCCAGCAAAACACACACACACACACACACACACACACACACGATGACTGAATAGGCAGAAAAGCATACTTTAAACACCATGCTATTTCTCTGATGGACTGTGTGAGCATTCATCCTATGGGTCATTACTCTGATGGGGAAGCTAACATTGACCATGCAAATAAGTTACACGTGAAATTAGATGGAGAGCAACACAAGGGTCTGCAACATAGCTACTCAAACTATGGTCCACGGTTCTGGCACCACCTGGGAGCTTGTTAGAAATGTAGAATTCCAGTCCCACCCCAGACCTCAATCAACATTTTAACAAGATCCCCAGGGATGCTCTAACTTTCAGGTTAGAGGAGCATGGTGTCTAGAATCCAACAACCTTTCCTAAAACCCAAGTACCGTTTTTGTGTCTTGGAAGTTAACCCATTTGTTTGAGGGTCTTCTTTGTAAATGCAGCATTCTGTGAGGCCAACACTCCACTAATGCTTTTAGTGGCGGCAGATCTTAACTGATGCTTGAGAAGATGTGCCACATACACGGACATTTCTGAAACAGACCTGAGTGTCACCCGTACTGCTCTAGACACACATTGCTTCTTACGGGGTCTGTTTATAACAGGCAATTGCTGCTGACTTTCCAAGAGCGGAAGAGAGGAGCAGAGAGAGAAAGGAGGAGGGGCCCTCATTGTCAAAAAATAACAGTTTTGCCAGTTTTACTCTTTACTCCTGTTTACTGGTTTTCTACCTGTAAAATTTTAGGAAAAGAATTCATCAATTCTATGTACTTTACTGAATCTGTGGGCATTTGGGCATGCAAGTCCATTCAGAAAGCCTAGACTAAACTTCAAGAACGTCACTGTCTGCGCCAGAGAACACAGGTGGAACGACCCAAGCTCCTGTGTCATCAACACAACATCTCCTAGATTGCAGATACCTGGGGACCAAGGGCCTCACCTGCTCTTCATCTCTAGGGAGACAACTGTAATCTACATCTTCTTCTGCCAAACACTTTTCACCCTCTCCTGATACGGGAGTCATCATTAAGATTTAAGAAAGAGAAGACTGACCCACCTGGAATCTCCGCATGTCGCGTGGGTTTCCTGCATTCTTTAGGCAATTCTGGTTGCATTTGAGGAAAAATTTCAAGAAGAACCTGTGAAGAAACATATCATCATGGTTAGTAATTCAGTCCTGGCATAGGGGCAAAAACTTCGGAAGTCACTTCTGGGTCATGCGTTCTGTTCTCTGTATGCATTTTCTGAAATGTTCAGAATGATGTGAGAGCCAGTATTTTGCTTGAGGCCTTAGCTTCTGTTTGGCATCTAAGCTGGACCTTCTTGATGAAGGGAACTCTCTTGATACGGCCAACAAATCTCACAAAAATTAAGTCCCCAGCCGGGCGTGGTGGCGCACGCTTGTAATCCCAGTACTTTGGGAGGCGGAGACCAGAGGATCCGGGTTCGCGGCCAGCCTCAGCTCTCTCGCTCTCTCTCTCTCTCTCTCTCTCTCTCTCCTTAGTGAGGCCCTCTGCAACCTCGTGAGACCCGGTTTCAAAATAAAGTATAAAAAATAGGGCCGGGGGCGTAGCGCGGAGGTAGAACGCCCCTGCGTTCAATCCCCGGTACCGCAAAAAAAAAAAAAAAAAATTAAGTCCCCAAAGAGGTGTTTTCACTCATACAGAGGGAAGGCCGTAATTTAAAATAGTTTCCAATTGCATCTAATTGTTGGAGGGTTCTCACAGTCCCCAAGCACAACATGTAATTTAAGCACCATAAATTCACTGACGATGAATGCAAAATACCTGCTGGATGAATACACAGATATGGCAAACACTTTTTATCTTAGCATCTCCAAGTAAAATAGTTTGGTTCGTAGTTGCCAGGAGAAGTAGGTAGGATTCACAAACTGACCAGACCCCTTCGATGTCTCAAATATCTCCTGAATGTCTGCCTGCTGCAGACAAAAGCTATTTGGGATGGAATAAGGACCATCCTGCCTCACTGCCACCTTGGATTCAGAATTGGTTCTACAGTGAAATCCATGAGTTTTACTTGCTGAGATGACCCAAGGTTTCAATTTAGCAAGAAAAATCCCAGCTGCACTGGCATAAGTATTATTCATACCTACTTTAGTTCTCAGAAATGTCCTGGTATAGACAATATATTACATGGTTGCCCTGTAACTTTCATGAGGTTTTTCTTATGTAACCATCACAGTTGTTCCATTCCATCATGGAAAGGCAGCAGGTATTAAAGTAGTGGCATTAATGTGGGCCACTTCCACTTAAACCCCTCTATCTATTTTCTCTTTTGGGGGCCAGGATTTTTTTTTTTTGCGGTACCGGGGATTGAACGCAGGGGCGTTCTACCTCCGCGCTACACCCCCGGCCCTATTTTTTATACTTTATTTTGAAACCGGGTCTCACGAAGTTGCGGAGGGCCTCACTAAGTAAAGAGAGAGAGAGAGAGACAGAGAGAGCGAGCTGAGGCTGGTCGCGAACCTGTATCCTCCAGTCTCTGCCTCCCAAAGTACTGGGATTACAAGTGTGTGCCACCACGCCCGGCGGGGGGCAGGATTTTTAAAGCAATCTAAGTTTTGCATATGCTTTTTACTATGGGTTTCAGGCCCAAAAATCACAATGCATTAAAATGCCAGTCAAGCTAGGCATGGTGGCACACGCTTGTAATCCCAGTACTTAGGAGGCTGAGACAAGAGGATCACAGGTTTGCGGCCAGCCTCAGCAACTGAGGCACCCTGAAACTTAGTAAAACCCTGTTTCAAAATTAAAAAAATAGGGGCTGGAGGTATAGCTCAGAGGTAGAATGTCCCTGGCTTCAATCCTCAGTACCATACAAAAATGCAGTCAATTAAATTAAATTCCTACAATTAAATTCTTGTAGGAATTTGCTATTCTTCGCAATTCCCCCACTTCTACACTGCACTAAAATTCCCACCTCAATACAAGTAACTTGTAAAGAACTCTCACTCCACGATGCCTCCCTCTGTCTGAATTTAGCTCTGAGCACAATGTAGGTCAACTGGTCAACCACATAACACTGGGGACCTCTATTACAAGAGCATCATCACCAATTGCTGTGTGCATGTATGTCTCTATCACTCTGAACTTCATAATGATGGAGATTACAGTACACCAATAAAAATATACTTAAAAAATACAATAAACAGACGTGATACCCTGAAAAAAAAGAACATCACACAAAGACACACCAAGTTCAACCAATTTCTGCATATTAATCTGGAGAAAGTCCCAGAGGAACCTCTCTCCTCCCTGGTGTTTTAAAATCTGCTGAGACGGAACTCTCTTTAAATAGCTATTCCCATACCATATTTAACTCTTTAAAGAGTTATTCCCATACTTAAATAACTATTAAGAGTTATTCTTTTTTCAATCAAAAGAATAAAATTTTAAAATGTAAGTAGCTTCCTTGGAATGGTCCTTTCAACTCTATGCAATTTTTGACAGCCCATCGATGACAGCATCCACCCCTAATTCTGTATTCTTTCCACAGAGGTCAACTTACCAACCTTTTGTTGAAGATAAATGACTTTGAACACTGCTAAAGGCCAACTGTATACAACAAAATCCAACTCTGGACCCCCTTCTCCAGCGTCAAGGGCAACACTGCCCAGGCCTATCAGACAGCCATCGACACAGGCCCTATTTCAATGGGGCAGATTGGGGCCCATCCCCAATCTGAGCTCTCAGAAGGTGGCACTACTGATCCCATACGGGCTTCAGAAACCACTTAATGAGGTTGAGCTAGTGGTAGTGAGGCCCCCATATTGCTGGAGCTCAATTCTTTATTTAAAGACATCTGAGATGCAAAATCTCGTTGCTTTTTTCAAGTACAGCTAGGTAGAAGGGCATATGTAAAAGTCACCCCAGGCCCCAGAGTAGGCTGATTACCATTAGATTGACAATGAGAGTTGGCATGGTATGGTAGAAAATACATATCCTTTAGAAATATTCAGAATGGAATTCACAATCTGACCCTGCCAGGTGAGTCCTGTGTGACTTAGGAGAAAAAGCTCAACTTCAACTTCTCTTATCTATAAAATGGGCATAACGAGAGTTCCCACGTTACAGGCAACTGTGAAAAAGAACGGAGGACACGTACAATACCTAACACACGGCACGCACGGTGATGGTAGCAAGGATAACAACAAAGACTTCCGTGTATCAGGTCCTTCCCACGTGCCAGTACAGTGCAAAGGACTTCAAACACGTTTTCCCATTTAATCCTCCTAAATAACAATGTGAAGACAGAGTCAGAGAAGCTTAATAACTTGCTTAAAGGTGAATAAATGTGAATCTAGAGTTTGAATTCAGTGTGCTCCAGAGACTGTGTTCTTAACCATCAAGCGACAGTTGTTTCAGTAATAACAAAAGTAGTACAGGACTGATATTAATACTAATTGTGCCACTGATAGCAACTGTACCATAATAGGAATTACACTAATAAGATTAAGAGTAATGGTGCCACTAAGAGTATTTCCACGCCAGCAATGTGGACAGTACAGAGGGCGACGTCGATGCCTTCGCCCTCCAGTGGGCCTCCTGCCTGCTTCCCCCAGGTTGGTAGTATTTGCCGCCTGTGTGTGTTTAAGTCATTTGAGCCGGGACCCGACAGCCAGAGTCAGGTTGTATTAGAAGGAGCTGTCAGCACACCCTCTGGCATCTTCAAGTCAGACAACTGCAGGCCACCATGAGGAGGGCCATCTGGTGCCAAAATAGATTTTGAAAGACAGGCAAACAGGACGCTGGCTCTGCCAGAGAGAAACAGAATCAAGGGAGCCGGGGATCTTCTGCCTCCAAGATGAGCAGGGGCAAGGCGCCTGTCAACAGCCCATCGTTAGCTCAGAAGCTATGCCGGGCGTACACCAGATCCCGGTTACCCCGAGCCGCCCTGCCACTTGGCCTGCTGGCAGAAGCCCCTGCCTGCCCCCCTCCATGGCGGATCGCTTGCTGAAACCCAAGTCTTGGCCATCTGTCGTGGGGAGGACACAGTCGTCAACTGGTGCCTGGGGCCTTGACAAGCCCTTATGTGGCAAAGACGCTCTGAAGGGCCCATTCTTTTGGGAAAGGCCGGTCCTATCCTGGGGGGGGGGGTCAGGAATTTTCTCAAAGTTTTCCCCTCTGTAGAAGCCAAGTGTCTGACCCTTGGAGATCACACTTCCTTAAAGGAATGGAGAGAAGTTAGGAGGAGTTAAAAATATCCTCCTTGAGAGGCAGAGTTAGACCTCACACCCAAATTTGGGGGATGATTTATCAGGCTAAGTGTCTAAGGTGTTTGCAAGCCCAGGGTCACATGCACGTCTGCTGGCCTCGAAGAAGATCTCAGATTCCGAAGGGGCCCTTAACGAAGTAGACGCTGCTGTAACTCAAAACCTCATTTTGTCTAAGGAATGGCTGCATTTTGTGTTGCGGGTGTGTGTGACAGTGTGACTGCTGTCCCCTCACTGTGGGACACTGACTTCCGCCCAGCAGGACAAAGCACACACTGACCCCATAGAGTTCTGAGGAGTTCCACAAGCTCCAGGAGCAAACTCCTTTTTTAACTCAGGTGCTTTTTTTTTTTTTTGAGCGATGACAGGGCTAAGTAGTAGCAATTGCAAGAAACCCAACACCTTTGTGTTAACTTTGGATGTGAATACTATCATCTTCTGTTCATGCAACTTGCTATGAAAGTACTTAAATCCCCAGTATCTCATTGAATCCTCACAGAAGTCCTATGAATTAGGCATGCCAGGAATAGCCAAATCCATTTGAAAGGCAGAACCACAGAGACACAACAAAATTAAGGGATTTATCTACAGCCAGAAACTAATCTCCGCAATTACAGACAGAAATAATCATGGTATAAATTTTCCATGAGCTATAGGACTTTATAAGTGATCTGAACCATCTGGGTGTGGTGGCACATGCTTGTAATCCCAGTACTTGAGAGGCTGAGACAGGAGGATCGCAGGTTCAAAACCAGCCTCAGCAATTTAGTGAGGTTCTTGGCAACCTGGTGAGACCCTATTTCCAAATAAGAAATAAAATTGAGCTGGAGTGTAGCTTGGAGCCTCTGGGTTCAATCCCCAGTACCAAAAGAATAAATAAATAAGTGACCTGAACCAACACTTAACTCTGACCTCCTCATTTTGTATGAGAAAAATGAGAGCTCCGCAGGGATAACAAGGCTCACACAGTTGGTAATGGTTATGAGAGCTAGAAAAACAATCTATACATCCTGACATCTAGTTGTATAATCTTCTCCAATGTGATGCTAGCTTTTCAGAAGCCAGTCCAATAAGAGTTCAACTCTTGAACTTTTCCATCTACCACTTCAATTAAGGAAAGCAGCAGTCATAAAACCCAAGTGACATCCTATTAAAAGTTGTGTTTAGGTTCGTCAATCAGACTGCCATTGGACATTAGCCCATCATTGAACTAACCAGACACACACATTGTAGATTCAATGAATTACTCGTATCACATTTTACCAATCACTCTATATTAGGTGTTTAGCTGGAACACTGGGTGCTAGCTTCCACTTGACAGCACCATACTGGAGACCAGAAGGTAACTCTGGACTCCTCCAAAAAGAAGTTAATTGAATTAACCAACAGGATCAGACTCGTCTACAACAGCAGCATCAAACCTCTAGAACAGAATCTAGAGCTCCCAACAGGATAAAAAGGGGAGCATTCTGCAAGAAAGACAACCACAGAGTGTACTGCACAAGAGAGCTTGGGTTGGTCATAGGACAAACTTAGTTAAATTTCAACAATTTCCTGAACCTCAGTGGCCTCAGTACCCCTCTCCCAGGGCCACCAGGCAGCTGTCATCATTATCTTAATTCTATTGCATCATTAATTGTGTGACTTTAGGCAAATTATTTCCTCTCTCTGTGCCTCAGTTTCCTCATATGTACAATGGGGGAAATGACAGAGGCAGCTTTAGAAAGTTAATGAGAATTAAATAAGATAAGGTAGAGTATGTAGATAATATATGCAATCGTTCCTGACACCAAGGCAGCAATAATTCTTAGGCTCATCATTTATCCCTGGCAACTGCACACTGCCCAGCACTGAGAGAGGCTGAGATTTTTTTAGATGAAAAGTATCATTCTCTCTGTCAACGTTAAGGTGAAGAAAAGAAGCAAAGCGCTCTGCACCTAACAAGAACTACAGATTTCACTGAATGACCTACGAAAAGAAAGAAGAGACAATCAGCAAGGAAAGACAATAATGACTCCAGCAGCTCCAGACAGCAAGGGAAGAGGCGGGGCTTACATTATGGAGGACTCTAGCTAGTCAGAACTGAAGGGCACACACAGTAAAACTGTCCACTAAGCACCAGCTTGTACATCATTAATTATTATGCAGAGCATCGCCGTGATCTGGGCTGAGCAGGTTGAGTTTTTACCTCCCCGAACCCAAATTCTAAAATAATCACGTTTGGAAGTTTGCTGCTGCCCTCATTATGTCCAGGCTGCAAAGGAAAAGCATCAAGGCACACCTAAACCAAGACATAAAACCCCCATTTGCAATCCTGAGACTCCCTGAAAGTTCCCCTGACTTAATGTCTGCAGATGGTTCTGTGGCAGATGAGCTTGCCCAAAGATATTCAGGACACGGAGACACACTCTGGCCTGATGCAGGAAACAGCTGTGTGGAGACAAGTGGGGGGCCCTTCTGGGTAAAGTTCAAGCTGCTCCCCCACACACACTGGAGATGAAGGAGAAATGCCTCATGATTAAAAGGAAGACCAGAATAACCAAGGAAATCTTTCCAGGAGTGTAAGAATTCTCCCAAATTAAAAAAAAAAAGAATTTGGGGGGGACTGGGGATTGAACCCAGGTGCCCTCTACCTCCAAGCTACACCCCCAACCCTTTACTTATTTATTTATTTTATTATGAAACAGGGTCTTTCCAAGTTGTTGAGGGTTTCACTAAATTGCTGAGGCTGGCCTTGAACCTGCGATTCTCTTGTCTCAACCTCCCAAGTACTAGGATTATAGGTGTGTGTCCTGGCACTTGGCCCAAATGAAAATATTTAACCAGAAAGCACCTATCCCTATCCCTCCCCAGACCACGTAAGCTGCCAGAAGTCATCTCAGAAACACCATCACTACCTCCTTGTAGCCCCCAAAGATGCAGAGCTCCACGAGGAGGTAAACAAGGGTCCCAGAGCCACTGACACCAAAAACATAGGTGTCCCTTGAAAACAGGCCAAAACAGTTAGAAAGAGAAAACAATATTTTCAATGTCAAAGGGAACTTTCTGGCTCCTGGTATACAGAAGTATCAGTAGAGCACAGTTCATCCATGTGAAAATATGATACTCAGAGGTTGGCCAAAATCCCGGGGATGCTGCAAGGGCGGGCTGAGAAGCTGAACCTGTGCAAGGGCTCACTTCCTCTTTTTCTCTGACACAAAAATGTAGGCCTGACAGAGGACAGAGGACCTCCTTGACTTAATCCCCCACAGTGCTGCTTGCAAAGTGGGAGGGCAGAAAGGGGACAAAAGGATCATGGGGGACTTCTACCCACAAGAAGCACATTCCCGCCTCCCTCCCCACACCGGGAGGTGACATGATACCAAGTTGAAGGACTATCTTGGGGATCCCAGAGGGAGAGCATGTGGCCGCCCCTATAATTGGTCACTGACTTCAAGACATTTACCTTTTCCCCTGGCCAAGTCCCTCAGATCTTGGGCATTTCTTGGAAATGTTCTCAGTCTGAAGGGGTGAACATGATCAGGTTGAAAAGGATCCATTACCTCAGGGCTCAGAGTTTGGCCTTGACAGAGGGACATAATTAGTGGCAAGGATTTAAAAGGTGTTGGAATAGCATAGTAGTTGACTAAAGAATTTAAAAATAGTTTTAATGAAAAAGACCCACGACAAATAGGTCTCCTTAGGGTAGAAGTCATAGCTGAAAGGTGGAGAAAGGGGTCAGGATAGTAATAAGTAGAGGAGAGACAAGTCACCATCACCATAGACAAATACGTAGAGAATACACTGCAATTCCTTAGAAATGACACCAAGAAGGGACAACAGAGTGGGGTGCTGGGCTGAACCCTGCCTTCTGCTTACCTGGCCCCACAGATTTCCCTAGCAATGTTTGACTGGCGATTAGATGCGAAGGGATGACACCTCTGAAGAATCATCAGCTCCCGGGTGGAGGAGGTGTTCATCTTGAACAAATCCTACCCGGTGCCAAGTGCTTCTTGTCAGAATGTATCAAGGTGCACACTGGTCCTGGGCAGACACGTGAAGTCAACCTAAGAGGTTGAGACTGCACAGGAATGAGGCAGATAACAAAACCAAGCATTTGCCTGTCTCTCTTGGGGCTGGGGACAAACGGGGGACACATTTGTCTTAAGCTGCTTCCATTACAAAGAAGACAATCCTCATGGAGTCTCTGAGCACAGAGCTCCTGCAGATCCGGGGTAGGTTTTTAGTAAAGCATCAGGTTACTGGTACAAACCCTTCCCTGGACTGGGAAAGATCCGAGTACAGGTGGCAACTCTGCCGTGGTGGCAATGGCCCACCCTACAAAGCCAAGCATAAAGAGGGAGGAGGAGGAGCCTCCGTCCCTCAACTCTGCAGTTCTATGGCAAACACATGAACTACACCAGGTATAAGGCCCTGCGCTGAGTGCTTTGCAGGCATGAATGCGTCCACTCCTCTCAAGGGCCCTAGGGGGTCTATTTCTATTTAGATTTTATAGATAAGCCTATTCCAAGTTATGTAATTTGCCCAGGGCTTCCCATCTAGCAACTGGTAAAGCTGAGATTTGAATGTAGATAGTTTGGCTCCAAAGTCTACATCCATTACACTATATTTCTTTGCATGTTATACATGTGTGTATCCACATGCATATGTGTGTGTGTGTGTATATATATATATATATAAATATACATATATATATCTGCATTCTTATAATATATATTTTAAGATACATATATAAAAATATATATATGTATATATATATACATATATACATATATATATATGGTGGGGGGGTACTGGGGATGGAACCCAGGGACATTTTACCTCTAAGCTATACCCCAGCCCTATTTTATTTTTTTATTTTGAAACAGGGTTTCTCTAAGTTGCAGATGGCCCCACTAAGTTATTGAGGCTGGCCACGAACCCCCTATCCTCCGGTCTCAGCTTCCCAAGTACTGGGATTACGAGTGTGCACCACCACACCTGGCTATATAAATATATTTTAAAATATATATTTTATGATAGGAATGCAGATATATATACACATATATATTTTATATATATATAAATATACATACATCATATATAGGCCACATATATAATATTATATATGTATGATTTATTATGGGAATGCAGATCAATGACCAAACGTAGCCATACTCATCATTACCAGATTCATTAAAAGTCAGAGCTGAAGCCAGCTTTCAAATTTCTGGCACTTTGACTAGAATAATCTCAATTATAAAATTTAATACATTTCAGTTTTGCTCACCACCACTTTCACTCTGTTTGTGAGCCTCAGATGCATTTTAACCCATAATGAAAAATGAGCAGATGGGTCTGGTAATGGAGCCAAACCAAATATGGAGAATGGCGGCCAAAGCAAAACCAATGTGGTCTGGTCTCCTGGGAGGAGTCAGTGAACATCACCGTAAGGATTTAGTTATACTGTAGTTAGCTGTGAGTCCCACAGTCACCACCTTTGCATGTCTTTCTTGCAGACAGAGTCTCACAGGTTGAAAATAAAAGGCTTTCGCTATCCCCTATTCAGTACACACGTGTTTAAAAAGCTGAAGCACATTCATTTAGAATCTAATGTTAGAATTTCACTTTTTCCTTCTAAGGACTCAAAGGGTTTCAATATTAACAGCCCCTGGGGGTGACAGATGCCATAGAGAGATCAAGAAGATCAAGTCCACAGTAGCTGAAACGCGTAGCCTTCTCTGGACTCTCAACTTACTATCCTTTGCAAGTCTTTATAAAGTAGAAACATTCACCTGTTCATTCACAAACTCAATCAACAAATCTTTCTGGGGAGCCCAATGTGTACCAATCCTCCCTTAATACCAACTATATGTATTAAGATCACAATGACGGTAGTTCAAGTTTTTCTCCCAAAGAAAAATAAAAGTGTCAGGTGTGGTGGCACACTCCTGTAATCCCAGTACTTGGGAGGCTGAGACAGGTGGATCGCAGTTTGTAGGACAACCTCAGCAATATAGCAAGACTCTCAGCAACCTAGCAGGATCCTATTTCCATACAAAAAATAAAAAGGGCTGTGGATGTAGTTCAGAGGTAGAATGCCCCTGGATTCAATCCCCAGTACCACAAAAAAAGGAAGAAGGGAGGGAGGGAGGGAGGGAGGGAGGGAGGACTTAAATTCAAATTTCCAGGAAAACTTTTGACTTTTAAGATGATAGAGCATATGAGTAATTGCCAAGGAAGGTTGAATACCTTTAAAGTATTTATCTGTTGTGGGTGTCCTGGAAGGGGCTGGACCAGTGAATCTTTTAAAGCGACTAATAATGTCAATAATAGCTTTCCAAGCACATCGCTCTCCTACGCTCCCCCTCCCAGCATTCTTTGCTGCATTCACATTAAGCTACATCCTGTCCCCTGGATGGGAAGTCCCCTCCCTGCCTTCTCTGTGGACTGCATCCTGGGGTCTGAAATGTCTTTCCCACTCCCACACGATCTCAGCTTCCCATGATCCCACTCGCCCTTCCAGGCACAGCGACACTGCACCCATGAAACCTTCCCAAATACCCCAGCTCGATTTCATCACTTCTTCCTCCACGCTGTTACAGCACATGTCACGCTTGCTCTTTGCTGCAAGTCATTTGTGTAACCACCTACCCCTCCATGACACCAGTGTCCTCACGAGAGCCTTCCTATTCCCACGGCACCGAGTACAACTGTGTACAGAAAGTACCGCATGAGTATCTGACTTAAATTGACTATCAATATTAAAGGCAATTAACTTGGATTATAGTGCAAAGATTATTTATTTTCTGGATTTTTCCATGTGCAGGCATCACTTTAATGAGAAATTAACTTTGTTGTTGTAAAACTTGAGGTGGCTAGCTTTCAGTGCAGAACCTAGGGAACGTGGCCCCATTTGGTTATGGGAAAATTAGAAAATGAAGATGATGAGTGGCTTTTTTCAAAGCTTCTGCACTCTACGATTTGCCAATTAATTCAAACAAAAAGAGTTAAGAGCTATCCATCTCACACTCTGTAAAAGGCAGATCATTTTTTAGTTGCATTTATGCATAATCTACAAGAGTAGATTCTACACCATTGATGCCCTTAATGTACTTTAAACTTTCTCGACATCAAAGTTTAACATATTATCTCTGTGTTTAACCTGCTATTGTTTTTTAAATATTTACATGTAACCCAAAGGGATAAAAGACAGCATAACTAATAGTCAGAAATGAATGTGTTCTCTCCAAAATTCTTTAGGCCATTCCGTTGACTTTAGTGAAACCTGGTGCTTAAAACTCTTAATGGTTTGCTATTTTTCATTCATCCTGCTTCCTTAGGCCATTCATTTCTTCATTCAGCCAGTTCTCCATTCAATAAATATTTGCTAAGCACCTACTGTATGTCAAGCATACTGCATTCAGAGAAAACCCAGCCCTGCTCTCTGGAAGGAAGCTCACTAATGTACATCCTCAGGCCATCTTCATCAGAACTACCTGGGAAACTCGCCCTGACAGACGCAGAGTAGGAGATACAGCATTAGGACAACTCTGGTGTACACTAACGCTTGAGAATTGATAGCTAACTGACTTTAAGAATCAACAGAAATGTCAATCCTGTGTGATAAATGGAATGACGGAGTTATGTACTAGAAAGATTGAACTGGAGAGAAGAGATGGGCATCTAATCAATGGGCGACCAACATTCAACACAAAAACTTTCATCAAATCGCTGCTGAGTAAAAAGAAAAATGAAATTCCCTCACCCATCCCCTAGCCTCTCTAGCATAAGCCACAGAGAAAGACCAGGGACTCCAGCTTAGAGGCTGATATTTGGCAAATTTTTGCTTCAAGAGAAAAAAAAGCTCACCTTTCTACAAAAAGAAGAGATGATAGATGATAGATAGATAGATAGATAGATAAAAAGGAATTGGCTAAAAAAGCTCTTCCTTTAAAAAGGCCCATAATATAAGGATATAAATATATTAGATAATATTTTAAATCATCATTCCTCTTTAAAGATCCCATCCCATATGTCTGTTCGCTTTTCCCAATAGACATATGCTCCCTGGTCCCAACATCCACATCCCCATCCGTTGTCTGCCATCCCCCGGGCTCACATACCACTGGGAATAGTGAATTTAATTTGAGCAATGACTTTCATTGAAAAAAAAAATCACTGCATCCCAACACACCGCACAAGCTGAGTTCAGATACAAACAAGTGAGTCCTTAATTTGCATTTAAAGCTCAGGACCAGCTCCAAATAAAAATGACCAGTGAGCCTTGTGCCCACAGAGCGCTGGCAATAATCTCATGAGCTCCCCAATTATTCCAGTTCATATTACGGATGATCCAATAAGTCTGTATGTTCTAGTCCATAAAAATATAAGAAGGGATTTATCATTTTAGAATCAGAATGCAAAATAGAGCCTGGCACTTTATTAAGCACTATTTCTCGTGATATCATAAGGAGGCTGATGGAAAATGAAACGAAGCAATATAATAGATGCACAATGACACCATTTAGACTCTCTGAGGTGCTCTGCAGCACACAGGTCACTCCCTTGCCCTCCCCACACCATGTCACTCTTGAACGGCCTCAGTTTGAACCAGAAACATTGGAAACGGAACACTGAAGAAGGTTTCATTTTTGCAAAAATTGGCCAATCATTTACTAAACCAAAGGATGCTAGCGTGGGAGGAGGACTTGGAAATGATCTAGTCCAGATATTGATAACCTAAAGCCTATGGATGGTTTACATGGGGTCCTTGATCACCCCAACATTGTAGACATAAACGTGCACACACATGCCTTTCTATGGGATGGGTTCAGAGGTTTCATGAGATCGTGGAAGGAGTTCAGATTCTTTTTTTCTTCTAGTTTGATAATAGTCCCCCAGTCTCCTTTTGGAGAACTCTGCCCTCACTCAAGAGTCCCTGCATTTCAGTGGCATGGGCTTATGCCACACTTGGACCCAAAGAGGTGCATGTGACTGGGTCAGGGCATCATCTGCTCTAATAATAAGATGCCTTTAGAGATGGGCCTGTGGCCCAAATCAAGCCAACCAGGCCCAATCCGAGAGAACCACGGGACTGTAGTTTGACTGGCTTGAAAAAGAGATGAGTTTCCTTCTACTAGAGTTGAGCCTGGAAGGATGTGAGTCTGGGTTGCGGGAAAATTCAATACATTATGGAGGAATCCATAACAGAATAACACCTGTTCATGTTCCACCCGATAGAGACCATAGGGCAAGTGAAAGCTGCTGATAGATGGGAAGGAGGGACAGAAGGGAGAGCTGGCCCTCCAGGAAAGCCGGGGTGACGTTGGGATAGAAACGTGAATAGAATTATTACACTGAGAAGGTGGCCGGAGAATGGAAGGTCTCACAAGATATGTATGTGAAGGAGCAAGACTATCCTACAGAGTCCAGGCAACTTGCAGGGGCTGATATTTCAACATCTTATGGCTTCCTCTCAAGTCATGATCTTTAATGTGGTGTGTGTGTGTGTAAAGGTTAAGTATATATACATGTTGAGTATACCTATCTGAAGTGCAGAAGTGTTTAGGACCAGAAGTGTTTCAGCTTTTGAATTTTTTTGCAGATTTTTTAATATTTACATATATATATATAATGAGAACTTTAAAAGATAGAACCTAAATCTATATAAGAAGTTTATTTCCATTTTATATACAGCTTATTCTCACAGCCTGGTGGTAATTTTAGATAATATTTTTAGATAACCTGCATTTTATTGTTGTTATTGGTGGTGGTGGTTTTTGCTTGTTTGTTTTGTTTTTGTGGTGCTGAGGCTTGAGCCCAGAGGCCCGATTTTATTTTTAATTTGGAAATAGGGTCTCGCAAAGTTATTGAGGCTGGACTTGAACCTGTGAGCCTCCTGTCTCGGCCTCCCAAGTACTGGGATTACTGGCATGTGCCACCACGCCCAACCATATATCTGCACTTTGACTGCCATCTGTCACATGAAGTCATGTATGAAATTTTCCACTTGTCTTCATCTTGGCACTCAAAAAGTCTTTGGATTTTGGAGCATTTTGGATTTCAAATTTTTGGATGAGGGATACTCAATGTATGTGTACACAGTCACATACATACGTCCACATACATAAATATGTATTTTGTCCTATAGAAGTGATGTTGACTTCCAAAATGATACAAGCTTTTAAATTAGGCTCCTCAAACTCAGGTTGTACAGAGCCCAGGCAAGGGACATCGGTGAGTGGACCATGCAGAACCATGGACACTACTGGGAGCTGCATGAGTTGTCCTGTTGCTTGCCACCGACAGGACAGCTCAGCTCTTCTCCAGCCAGTTGACTCCCAGGGCACCATGGGTGGTGCTACCAGACTGCCCCATCTGAAGAGTAGCTGGGAATACACATTGCAATGTGTGTAATTTTTTTTTTTATACTGAGGATTGAACCCAGGGGCATTCCACTTCCGAGCTATACCCCAACCCTTTTTATTTTTTATTTTGAAATGGGATATCCCTAAATTGCTGAGGCTGGCCTCCAACCTGCAATCCTCCAGTCTCAGCCTCCCAAGTACTGGGATTACAGTTGTGTGCCACTGCACCAGGCAGAAATGTATGAAATCTTCTGGTCTTCAATCAAAAGGCCAGACAAAAGGAGGTGAGGGTCTGCTTTTGCATCTCCTAAACACAATAATCAAAGTAGCAGCAAATCATTTGTTGGAGGGACGAGGGCAGTGCCTTTCTGTGCCCATTTTTAAATTAAGACATCATAATAATAAAAGCCAGACCCCTGTGGCTCCACTAAATGGGACTCTTCTAATTAAAGAAACAAAAGCAGTTCTGCCTTCTGAAGTACGATGCCTTTTTATTCCATTTGTTATTTTTAAGAATCCTGTTGCTTGAGCTCCAGGTGTAGCCAAGCTTGCTTTTCTTCCAGACCTCTGGCAGCTGATGTGTTAGGTGAAGGGAAAAGCTGGAGAAAGCATCTGGTCCCAGAAGCCAAAGGGAAGGTGGCGCATATTTACCAGCATGAGGCCGTCCACAGACAGCAAATAGAGCCACAGGGAAAACCTCCAACACCCACCTGTTCACAGCTGGATTTCCCAGGGCACTTAATTCAATCAGAAGCTGTAAGTTTTAGTAGCATTTTACAACCAATTAACCAGGCAGGAAACAAAACATCTGACTAGGTGCCTTCCTCCCTGCTTCTAAGGAGATGGTGGCCCAGAAAGGCAGCCACTTGGAACTCTCTGTAGGAGAGAAGATACCGTCAACCTAGCGCAAGGGAGTCTATCCCTTCGTTAGTTGAATGGAAGGACATGAGTCTGTCTAGGCCTCACTGGCATGAGAATCCCTCGTGTTGTCACCCAGAGAGCACCCCTTCTGCTCAGCACATTCCAGCCACCAAGCTTTGCAGGGGTCATTCCAATGAATCCCTACCACTAGGTAGGGTCTACCACCAGGGTCTATCAATAATCCCATTTCACAGAAGAGTTAGTGAGGCCAGAGAACCTGGCAAAAGAGCCCAAGGTCAGGATAGAGTCCGTAATAGAGAGCAAAATCGTAACACAGACCTCACTGCTGACCCCTGGCCTGAGTGGAAAGTGAAACTAGGCGATAAGAAGAAGCTTCTAGTATCTCGTATAGAAAACAGGTATTCAAACTTTTTGCTAAGTTCTATTCGCCATAATTCTTCACTAAGTCAATAGGAATTGTAAAAGGCTATACTTTTATTTTTAAACTATGCTTCACTTTTTAAAAATTCTAACTTTTCTTTAATGGATCTTCCCAACAAGTCTTGAAGAATGTGCAAGAGTGGGATAAAGTCACCCCCACTAGATGGATGAAGCCGGTGGAGCTCCAAGACCTCTAGTGTTACAGCCACAGTCACTCAGCCGAGTAGGGGCAGCTCTGGTTCTAATCCCGGGACACTCCGGCCGTGGCAGCCACTCTTCATGTCCACAAACGTGACAACCTCTTCCCCATTCTGGGTTCTGGAGTGACTTGGCTCTCGTTCTCTCCCATCCTGCACACCTCCCTTAGATGACATCTCCCCCCAGGGTACCACCTGCATCCCACCTCCGTGGTCTCCCTGTCAGGCCCCATCACTGTCTTTCTCATGCAGAGCCTATCTTTAGTGTTTGCCTTCTGGCAGTCAAATATTTACTGAATGAAAGAATACATGAGCAAAAGTCAGATGGATTCCCAACTTTCCCATGGTCTAGCTTTTAATACTGGCTAAGCAACAGGACTTGACCTCTAGCACTTCTGGCCAATTCCCTTGTAGAGTAACAGATGAAAATAAATCCTGCCCCAAGGACACTTAAGGAGCCACCTGCTGAAATGAGGCCAAGGTGGGACACCGCCCCCGCCCTCCCCAGTCACACACGCTCGTTCTCCAGTGTCTTCCATTGACTCAAAGCTGGATTCTTCCATATAGTGGAAAGACCCACACAACATGGAGGAGAGAAATAAAATGGTTGCAAATAGATCAGTTTTCCTCTTAAGACAAAGTCCAGGGTCTTCAAAGTTAAGCAGAGAAACAGCCACAGGTGGTTATAGAAAACTACAATAGACTACCTAATATAAATATAAAAAAACTACAAGACAGACTAATCCTTCTCTTCCTAATCCTTGAGTTCTCTCCTCTCCCTCTGGGATTCTCCTCTGATGGCCACCAGGAGTAAGGAAGAGGCCACTGACAGGACCTGACACAATCCTCCCAATTTAAGCCAAGAGACGTGGTAAGAGAGCACTGTAGGCCACCATGGCACAGGCCTGTAATCCCCGTACTTGGGAGGCTGAGCTAGGAGGATCGCAGGTTGGAGGCTGGCATCAGCAACTTAATGAGACCCTCAGCAACTTAGCAAAACCCTGTTTCAAAATAAAAAGAGCTGGGGGTGTAGCTTGAAGGTAGAATGCCTCTCTGTTTAATCCCCAATGAGAGAGAGAGAGAGAGAGAGAGAGAGAGAGAGAGATTACTGCATCTACTTGAACCATATAGTACATGTCCCTCCCAACCAGTCTACTTTTAGTACCCATCTCCCAGAACTCTTAGAGTGTTTTGAATGTTATTTTTAATAAAGAAGTCTCTTCCCTTACAAACATAATGGTGCTGACAAATTGTTCTCAAAATGAACAGCCTGGGAAAAAATGGGGTTTCATGCATTTTTTCCTTGAACGCTGAGATCAAGTTTGCATGCACACGCAGGCGCGATGAGGATTCCTTGCCAAGACTACTCAGAATTCCAATTTCCTCCTGCTCATGGTTGAATTTTCCTCTTTGCAAGACTGCCCTAAAGTAGCCCAGCTGAATACTTTACCAAAGTGTTAGGCTTTAGAAAAATAGCAAGGGGTAAAAACCGAGCTCGGGGTTACTGAGTGGTTACTATGTGTCAAGCACTGTGCTTAAGGCATACTTTATTTTAATCCTTACAGCAACCGTACATGCCCCCGTTCATTCACCCACCTTCCGCCCCTGCCCCAGTTCTTGAGGTAAAAAACAGCTGAATCATAGATAGCTTAAGAAACTTGCCGACCCAGAGACAGCTCGTGGCAGGTACAGACAGCAGTTGAATGCACAGTCTCACCGTGGCTCTAAGAACTGGAACAGAGCCCCCTGAGGACCTAGGTTCTCTTTGCCACCAGAAGGTAGAGCAGGCTCCACACACTGATACCATATTTCTCTCAGTCCTTAGACATCACAGAGTAAAATCTCTGCACATGCCTATGTATTTAAAGAAATACTTACAAATTTAAAAAAATAAAACAAAACACAAAGTCTCCTTCTATCCCTGAAGCACTCACCCCTTTCCTTCATGATCTGGGCCAAATCTACCCTGCCATCTTCTCTCTCTCACACTCTGCCTTGATGTTTATGTTGCAGCCACGCCGGGCCCCTGCTTCTCTCTGTCAGCATCCTCTCTGCTGTACCAACTCTGCAGATTGGCGCAGGCTCTAGCTCTCCCTACTGGCATATCGTCTCTTTGCTTCTTCCATCCCTTCTCACCTGACCAAGGAATCATCAGTCAAATATCATACACACCACTAAGTGTGGTGGTGCACACCTGTAATCCTAGTACTTGGGAGAGAGAGACAGGAGGATCTCAGGTTCAAGGCCAGCCTCAGCAACTTAGTAAGACCCTCAGTATCTTAGCAAGACACTGTTTCAAAGTAAAATATACATATATATATTATATATATGTGAGGATTTATCACTTGCAGGAAAATGGATGGATCTGGAGAACACTATTTTAAGTGAGATTCGCCAGTCACAGAAAGTGAAGGATCATATATTTTCTCTCATATGCGGAAGTTAGGGAGTAATCAGGATATCAGAGGGACTTCAGAAAAGGAAGGAGAAACTCCAGTGGAGCAGGGAGGTGGTCTAGGGGAAGGGCCTGGGGAGAGGGAGGATCAATGAAGGAATCACTTCCATCGACATTATATACATATGTGAGAATACCAATGCCAATCTCAATATCTTACATGGGGAAGGGGGGAGTGGGGAGGAAAGACCACCAAGTGCTGTGTGCATGTATGTCACTATCACTATGAACTACATTATGATGTGAGACTATAATGCACCAAAAAAGAAAGAAATAGAAATAAAATAAAAATAAAAATAAAATGGGGCTGGGGGAGTCTAGCTCAGAGGTGGAACACCCCTGGGTTCAACCCCAGTACCAAATATAAATCAGTCATACATCCTAGGGCACCACCCTCACTTTCAAATATCCCCTCTTTCCTCTATGCATCCACCACTATTATACCATTGTAAAAAAAAAATGATACCTCTGTTGTCCCTAAAAACCAAGTTCCCATTCATTTGCTATGGCACCCATTTTCATCAAAGTCCTGAACACCAACATTTCACCAATACTTGGAGTAGACTCTTATTGCTACCATTAATTGTTGGACTAGAATCCCACACCAGGCTATTTATACTCTTTGAATTGTTCACATTTCTTCCCCCAGGAACTGAACAGAAAAGCAAACACAAGTGCTTTTATAGCTCAAATAAGACAATCCATTCACCAATAGCCTCATGATGGGGCTGGGTAGCAGTTTTTTTACACTAAACACAGAAAGAAGGGGGGAAATCCATTTGCTTTTTTCTAGAAATCTTTATAAGTGGCTTCTTGGTCTCACCTAGTGGAAGGGTCACTGCCTTAGCTGGGATTGTGACAAGCCTCTCCAGAATTAGAGTACTTTATTATCACATTAGTACTGGGAAAAGTCACATAATTAACAGAATTTATCCTCATTTACTCTGTAAAAGCACTAATATTCCATCTCTCTGCCTCTGTTTAATTACTTTCCTTAACACAACTTTTTTTTTCATTTTCCGAGTTGACCCTTTGCGGGCTCGTCTACAGAAATGTGTTAAAACTTTTTTCCCCCTTCCACTGCGTTGAAGTTGCTCGACTTTATTCATTTGAATAAGCACAAAAGGTGCACGAGGGTCTGTCATAGTTCACACGATGCCTTTGAATTAGCAGCCATGATGATGTTCTGCTTTAGCTGGAGATCCTCTGTTCAGAGTCAGTGATGACAGCCACCAGAATTTCTGTTAATTGTAATATGACACTGGTGTTTTGTTGGCTGTATCTAGTGGTAAACTAGCTTTGTTCAGGTGCCTAAGAAATTCAGAAGCTGAGACACTGCAATGCCAGAAGACCTGCCTGACACACTGTTATGATTAGATATAGAATGTCCCCTGAAAAGCTCATGTATTAATGTTCAGAGTTGATGCAATTAAGTCACGAGGGTTATAATCTCATCTGTGGGTAAATCCATTGTAGTGGATTTACTGGATGGTAACCTAGGCGGGTGGGGTGTGGCTGGAGAAGGCGGGTCCCTGAGGGTGTGGCCTTAGGGAGTGTGCTTTTGTCTTCGAATCCCCTTGCTTGCTGGCTCTCTCTTACTACTGGCCTCCATGATATGAGACTAGAGCCCTTGCTCTCTGCCTCTCTCTGCTTCCCACCGCCATGTGCTGAGATTCGCAGACTCTGGCCTGACATGGACCGAATCGGCAAACTCCAAAAACCTGTGAACACATAAATCTTCCTTCCTCTAAGTCTCTAAGTTGGATGTCAGTTGTTTTGGATTATAGTGGTAAGAATGTTGGCTGAGACACACAAGCTGCTTCTCAGGGGCTGCTTCTTCATATCTGTTTGCTCAAGAGAATGGGAGGAATGGCACGTGGACACACCACACACACGCACACACACACACACACACACACACACACACACACACACACACTCGCACCTGCATCAAAACAAAGCCACCTTTATACAACAAAGTCATCAGTTGGTGGCCGATCCTGAAGGCCCTGTGCTTGCTCTTTCTTTCTCTTAAGACTGCTTTTTGTCTTTTAGGCAGCAAAATATAAAGGGGGGAAATAAAGAACTTACATGACAATTAGCAGAGGATGAATTTCTGCTCCACATCTTCTGAAACACAGATTTTTTTTTTAAAGCATGCCTCTGTGTTTCATATTGAGACAGGCCACAGCACGGTCAGGAGGAGGGGGGCTCAGAACAAAGGACAGGGTCTTTGGTAGCTGGTTCAGTTCTAAGGGAAGGCAAATCCCTCCTGAGGAGGCCAGCGGTGGGGCAGGGGTGGTGGCAATGAGGTCGTGGATAGCACGGGCAGCTGTCCTGGTTCCTTAGACCCTGAGCTTCAGGAGAGGGCTCAGGCCATCTTCTCCTGTCTGGGACACACGGTGGGCCTCAGCAATGTTTGCACAATCACCATTCCTCTTGTTTTTCTATCAATGGAAGAATCAACCCCAATCTGTTTTCATTACAAGAGAGGCATGTAGATTGTGATGTGAAGAGGAGCAGATGTCCATTTTATCCAAGGGACATACGGCATACTGTATTCGTCTTTGTTCCCAGTTAGTGTAACCTGTAGGCCTTCATTCATTGTGTGGTTCATGTTCAATGGAACACGAGCACCTTCTCAACCTCCAAGTTTTAGCTCAGTTGTTCTTTTTGCCTATGATGCCTTTCTCCCCTGCTGAAGTCCTTCCATCCTCCCTGCTGAAGTCCTTCCGTCCTACCAGGTCTGGTTAAGATTCCGTCAGACCTCCCAGATGTTCCTATGGGGTTCTAGGCCTGTGAGTGTCCTTCTCATGGTACTAACCAAGGTCATTGTGTATTTAGAGTCTCTGTGTATAAATCTGATTGTTTCAATTGGCTCTGAACACCTGGAAAGATTATGGGGTCCAAGGCTCTGCCTAACCTCAGTGACCACACTTGGGGTCACTCCTGACTAAAACTGACCAATTCTTGCCCTTTCATTTAACCTCTGATCAAACACCTCATTTTTCCCTGACAGCTTAACATTTCCCACCTCAAAGCCGCCTCTGCGCCTACCGTTCCCTCTGCCTGGAACGTCAACTGTCCACTGGAAGGAAATCAAGTCCATTCTTCAAGACCAAATCCAAAGGCCACCTTGATCCCAGTGGTCAAAACAACACTATCCAAATTCCCACAGCTTTGTTTATACCGTGATGGTCTCTTTCTACCTTTAATTGCTTATCTACATTCCATTTCTTATTTGGCCAACTAGATGGTAAGTATCTAAGTAGTGTGAACATATTTTATACAACCCTATTTCCTCCACAGTGTTTAATAGAATCTTATTTGTTCATCACTATATGGTGAAAGGACAGACATCAAATATTTTATTTTGACATATCCAGAGAGATAAGGCAAATATTAATGAATAAACTCCTATAGGACTTCCAGTAAACTTTATCTTCTGCTACTACTACTGAGGAAATCATCAGGATTGCTTTTATTCCAGTTCTTCTTCTTAGAGGTACTGTTATTTGAGTGCTTACTACAAACAAGGTAATTGCTAAGCACTTTACTAACATTATCTCATTTAATCCTCACAGTAACCCTAAGATGGCAACTACTAAGATAAACCCTATTCATAATCCATTTGTCTGAGGCCATAAACCTAATACGTGAGAAATCCTGGATTCACATCCAGGTCTACTAAAGCCGAAATCAAGCTCATCGTGACTCAGAAGTTATTGTGAATGTTTGTGAAAGGTGCCTTTTCCTCTTCCCACCTACTCACCCTGGCTCTCAGACTCAGGAATGCAGATCTGGAGTATAAAAGGGGCCCCATTCAGAGCTGGAGACAAGCCGCTCTGGTATGGAAAGAAGCAACATGAATAATATGTCTCTCCATCACTGCATGGTACCATTAGCCGCCATCAGGGCATGGTGCCAGTGGGTGCAACTGGGTCCTCTTCAACTTACAAAGACAAGAAAACTCTCACAGCCTTTTCTCTTCCCCGCTGCCTGCTTTTCCTCAACCCATGTGATCAGCTTGAACATTAAAGCGGTTGTTACTTAAAGCTTTGCAAGGTAAACAAGAGCCACTTCTGACCGCCTCCTCTCTCCTTCAGTCCCAGTCCCTGGGCATCCTGTGTCTCCCTGGTACATGTGTACCTCATGCATACCATCGTCTCCATCATCTTTACATACATCTCCCACACCCTGCACGGAGGTGGATTCAGAGCCTCCCGCCGCCAGCTGCTCCACCATGTCAGAACCGCAAGCAGGACACACATTCCAGAGCTGGGTGGATTAACCTCCAAGATGACTCTCAGTTTTCGCTTTAGCCTCCCTAAATCCTCAACAAAAACTTTAACAGCCAGATCTGATTTAGGACCATAACTGTAAATCTCTTCTCTTCTCATGCACTCACTAAAGGGATGAGCAGAATCAATTCAGACCTTTCCTCGCCACTTGTGCCCCTTATTCCCTGGCGGTTTCAAGGTGATGGGTAAGAACTTTTGTCATCATGAGCCTCACTCAAAGACAGGCTTAAAAAAAAAAAAAAAGAAGAAGTAAGAAAAAAAGAAACTGGAAAGTGGAGAGAGACATCTTCTATCACATGAGAAGCAGAATCTAAAACACAGAAGGGAATTTCTGCAAATATGTGAAACAAAATCATTCATTTATAGCAGTGAAGCCAGCCTACTGGAATGTTTAAAACAACAGTAAGGGAACTTATACTCAGTTCTTAGAGCCTTGTTGATCAGCAACTGAGCCCTGTCATGAGAACACCACTCCTTTTCACTCAACTGAGGATCTGCAGGGGGATTTTCAAAAGTAAATAAATGGCTGCAAAGAACAAAAAAAGATCAGTCAAGAACTGAGTCTCTCAAGAACATCCCTGACAAAATAAACCCCATGTTTATGTACACTCCCGCAATTGGCCTGAGCCAGAAATCTTCCCTGCAACTTAAAACCGACGGCCCAGGAGTTGAGAGAAATGTCCGGAATTAGCTTAGTCAAATGCTGCCTTAAATAAATGCCCCTCTGCTGCTTAACGAGATCCCAGGGCCAGAGCAGTCGAGTGTGACTGGCATGAGTCCCACTTTTCTTTTTCGATGCAGCACATCATCTTTTCTTTGATTATATGGCACCCAAAATAGAGACACCACCATGAAATCCCAATCGGTATATTTTTAAATAATGTCTGGATTTCTCCTGATTTATAAAAGTTGATTTATTATTTTCAAAAAATATTTAAAATCCCAAATTAATAGATAAGTAAAAAACTACCTGTATTTTGTCATATATCTGTATATTGTTGCAAAATTTGTGTATATGTTAAAGGTAATCTTTAAAATGTGATTTTTTTACCCTATGACATCCATAATAGATAGTATATATTCAACCAATCTCCTATTGTTGATTACTTTCCAGTTTTTAGTATTATAGATAGTACTTTAGTGAACATCCTTCTACATAAAATTTTATCTGCATATCTATGTATTTTCTTAAAATAGACACCTAGGACAAGAAATACTAGGTCAAAGTAACATACTGTTGGAGAGTGGGTATAAAATTGTTTCATCTGAAAATGTTGGCAGAGGTCAAGGGAATTTTAGGTTCAGCCAAACTGGGTTGAGAAACTCCAACACGTGGCCCTCGCTGTGCCCTAGGGGACAGGGGTTTTAATAATTTAGGTTGCAGGAACATCCATGTTTATAAAAGATAAGACACAAATAAACAAACAAAAAATCCACAGTGAAGCAAGTCGCATATTTCATGTATCCATAGCTCCGCCCTGTTTTCGCCTGTAGTTACCCAGTGGGTTGATACCTTGACAGTATAGTCATATTCTTGGGTTATATTTAACCTCAGATAGAAGCTGCCTATAAGAAGTCACTTATGTGCCACCAGTGCTCATCTGACAGTGCCTGTTACAGGGCTGACAAGAGGAGTCAACTCCAGTGAAGTGAGTTACACTCTACACACGGTCAGGGTTTCTGTGAGACTCATGCTACCACCAAGATATCATATCCAAGAGCAGGATGTGAGAAAGCTCATTTCAAAAGATGTCTGCTCAAAACCCAAATGGCTTACATTCACCCTGAGAAACTGAAGCCTGGTAAAGTGAATTCCACATTACGAACTTACACTTTAAAGAAAATTCAAACCAAGGGACCTGCAACATCGTTCTTGTCATTTTCTTACAACTATACCTGGAAATTAACCCAAAAGATCATTCTATCAGGAGCAGGAGACCTCCATTAGACTAAGATTCTCAAATAATTGAATTCCAGAGACCTTGACTCTGATTCCTGAAAATACTTTGCTTTCCTGAAATATCCACCTCCTACAGAACTGCTACTGCCTGGAATTTGGACATTACCTCTTCTCACTGTCCCATGCACAAAGGCCACCATTTATGATCTGGTCCCAAACACCCCAGTGAGCTAAACTTCTTGTCCCCTACCCCATGTCCTTTATGCTCCTTCATGCAAAACTACTTGATAGTTCCTAAACCCTCTGAGCTCTCTTAGACTCTCAAGTGTTCTCTCTTCCACCTGACATGGACATCCAACTCTGCCAGGTCTAAAAGGAGCCTACATATTTCAAGAATTATCACAACTACCACCTCTCCTTCTGAGAAGCCTTCCCAAATTCCACAAGGCAGATGTGGATTATCCCACCTCCAGGTTCCTCTGGCACACACCCCCAGAGTCGCATCCATCCCATAGCTCTGGGAGCCTCTAATTATATCCCGGACTCCCCAACTAGACAGCAAGATCCTCCAAGATAAGAACCATGTCTTTTCAGCTCTGTATCCCCAGAACCTGAAATATAACTTAGGAATATCTGCTTGATTCTGAAAAGGACAAATGACAAAATGCTACCTATGACTGAGAAATAATTGAGGGAGGCTCCACAACAAAGTAACCAAGGGCACCGTGAGCCCCAGGACCAGGACACTCTGGCTCTAAACTGTGTGTGCAGAACCTCATGGCTGACTGAAAGAACCATGGGCTGGAATGCTTGCAAAACCAAACTGCACTAATGAAAAACATTCATAGCTTTATACTATGTGGTCATCAGCTTGATTTTATTTTTGTAAAAATGGGGATATCATCCATCACAATAAATACAAGACCTGTACAGTCTCATAAATATGATCTCAACTTTTCTTTTCATGCACTGTAAATATATTCTACATAAATGATGCCAAGTTGTGTGCAACTATACCCAGAGTTACAGATGGAGCAAATGAACCCTAACTCAGCGGTTATCTTGGATATGAAGAATAGTGGCTTCTAAACCAACCAAAGGCTGGCACTGAGGTCTTCTAAAATCTCAAACGGTCTCTTAGGTGCAAAGGGAACTGCTGTGACAATAAGATGCTCAGAGGTTCAACGGATGAGCAAGAAATATAGGAGTTATCTAATGTACCCTCCCATCCAAAGAAGGAACCTGGACCTCCCCACCGCCCCTGACAAGTGGCCACTCCGACCACTCTAATCCTGTCCTGGGAGCTGGAGTGGAGATGCCAGAAGCACCACCTGACATCCTAGTGGGGAAGAAAGACAAACACAAGTTGAAAAAACTCACAAGTAAGCGAGATGATGTCAGGTGCTGATTAGAGCTATGGAAGAAGAAAAGATGGCAGGTGAAAAGTGGTTATTGACAGAGAGAGAGAGAGAGGACTTTAAAGTGGGTAGTTGTGGAAGATCTTGCAAGTCTTGATCTTGGAATAATATCTGGGCTGAGGCCAGAAGAACAAGAGGAAGCCAGCCGTGGCAAAATCCAGAAGAGCATTCCAGCTAGTGCCAAGGAGGCGTGGCCAGAGCGCAGTAAGGAGGAGCGTGCTGTGTATGAAGTCCCAGGGAAGGCAAGGTCCTTCTAGCCATAGCAGAAAGCAGCCGCTGGTGGGGAGGCAGACCTTCCCATCCCAGCGGGATGGCTCTGCTAGGAAGCTCTCTCCTCTTGAGCACTGAATGCTGCCCTTCTGTCATTTACCTTCAGAAAAGCCAGCATTGAGCCTGGGTCCTCCTCTCTAGTTAGACAACAGCCCTCCTGAACTATGCCAGAACTGAGCAGGCCCTCAAAACGTTAGATGTGGTAGACCAGTTCCACAAAAAAAAAAAAAGTTAGATGTGGTAGAGCAGGTTGGTTAAGAGAGGAAGCTGATCAAACCAGTACCAGCCGTGTGACCTTAAGCAAGTCATTCAACCTCTCTAAGCCTCTGTCTCCTCATCTGGGAAATGGGAATTTTAATGCCTACCTGGGAGGATTATTGTGAGGATTAAAAAAGAGAATATGTATAAAACCCAAAGAGCCATGGGTGGCATAATCTATATTTGTCCAAATACAAGTTAAAGCTATACTTGCATGGTGTTTGCAAGAGTGAGGCTGGCGATAGGTTAGGCATCAGCAGCCATGGGAGTTTATATTAAACTTCTTTTCCCTTAGATCCTTTGCATATGCTACAATAGCCCTAAACTGATCACAGTAACAAAGAATGGGCAATAAAGAATTTAGCCACGAAACTGGGATACACATGGGCTCAGGTTACTGTAGGGAACAGAAGCATGCTCCTGTCACTCAGATGCCACTGCGCATACTGAAGCAATGGTGATGATCGCCTTGGAGGGAGACGAGACAAGGGCTGCATCCATCTTTTACATCCTCATTGTAGTTAATACATCAGTCCTCAACAAACACTGGGAAGACTGAAGGAAGAGGGGCGCCGGTCTGCGGTCTCCCTAGGCTTATAGCATTACCTAAGCTGGCCAACCCCATACAATGTTAGATCTCAAAATGATCCAGATGAAACATGTCATGGGTATAGAAACATGCTCAGAAAGGTAAGGGGCCATGGAGCTAACTTGGGTCAGTGTTGAATCTCCTAATTTCTTTCCAAAAAACCACCATCCTGAATGAACAAGCCGCAGGCCCAAGTTCCTCTGACCACGTCCCGTTGTTCTCCTTGGAAGTCTTCTTGCAGAAATGCCCCACAAGGTAAGGGAGAATTGGGTGTCCCCATTTCCATGGCTGGTATCCCTAACTCATCTGAACTCAGAACTCCAGGGGGAGATGAAAGTCAAGGCTGGCATCTCCAAAGCTATATAAATCTCTCACCTAAGGAACATCATCATTTTTCTCTGTCACAACCCTTCCAGCCTAATATTTGACAGCTCCGATTGGGTACTGTCCAAACATTTATTAAAACATTTTAAATGATGAATATATCCAATTATTACTATTAATGCAGCTAATACTGACTAATGAGGGGGAAACGCAGGAGCCGGTGTCCCGCAATTCATTACCCCTGCCTTGTCAACAATTCAAAGCCCGAAACCTAATCATCCATACTGGGCCCTGTTATATTTCACACGTCACTTTTAATAAGTCACTCAGTGCCTATAAATTAATGTAACATGTCGGCGTTTATGAGTGCGGCTTTGTCGCTGTTAACAAATGATGTTCTGGCCCGGTCTACAACAGCTAGGCAGTGACGAATGATGGAAGATGATTTCTTTCCAAACTATAAACTATACGCTGGGGACTCCCGTAATATGTATATATACATAGCCACATATTATATACATCTAAGCACATGCAGACATACACAGACTAACACAGCACATCCCCCCCCCACAGGCACAAATGTGAAATAAATACGATGCATAATTTGTAGCAAAGATCTATGTACTTTCTTCTCCAAAAGATTAAACAGGTAGCACTGGGAACCATGTCAGTCCCATAAATATGGTCAATGTCAATTTCAGATTCATTGTAAGTTCTGGTCTATTGCTCCTGGCCAGTTTCAAGCCAACCTGACATTCCAACTAATGATGGAGGCCCAATGGTACTGATGAGGATGGGAGGGCCTGCATGACTGCCCCAAACACCAGTAGTTAGGGCTGGAGTTTTTATGGCAAATTGATGGTCATTGGGTGTTGGGGTGGAAGAGGGTATTTAGTTGCTTCTAAATACACCTGAATAATTTACATCTCCTTCTAAGCCATGACTTCATTGTTTTCAAAATCATTAGGGTGTAATTTGGGTGTAACTTGACCTCTATATTTTCACGTAACTCGATGTTCAAGAAGGGATATGACGCTTCTTTAACCGGTGTCCCTTTTGTTCCTTTGAAGGTGTCAGAGGCAGCCCCGGCACTGAGGACAGATCTTCACACACCTGGATTGAGCACCTTACACAGTGACAAGGTTCCAGAGGCAAGATGACCCAGTATTCTTCGGGGATCAGCTTACATACAAAGCAACAGCTTTGGGGGCTGAGTTCTTGGCATAAACAACAATTCTTTCCACCTGCCTAGGTTTTGGGAAAACCATTAACTCCCCAGGTTTTTTTTGTTTTGTTTTGTTTTTATTTTTGTTTTTTGGAGTATACGAAGACTTCCATATGGTTAAATATTTTTATTATTATTTTCCTTCTCTGTGCCATCCTCTCTTAACTTGACACCTAATTATTATAATAGACATAAAAGTAATTTAAAAAAAACATAGCTGGAGAGTTTGAATCAGATCCTACAGGATCCCTATTCTGCCTCCCCTTCACCAGGCTTTTAACCATTAAGATCTCAGATCCCCCACTCTCACTTATTTTTTCTACTTATCCACAACATCACCAGCTGACTATATAAACCTTTATTTAAATGTCAAAAAAATTCCCCCTCTAAAGATTATATGTCTACACCTGGGAATTCCTTATGTAGTTTTTCCCCCCACAAGGATTTAGCTCAAATGTAACAGCCAGGATTCAAACCAGAGTTGCCCAAGAAGAAACAACAGTAACATGGCTCCTATAAGTCTTTGGCTATATCTCCATTCTACCATTACATTACTATTGATAAGTAATAGCCTTGAGATTTAAGAATTGAGGCACAGGTTCATGTTTTATAAAACCAGAGTTGATGGTTTATTGTGTGTGTGTGGGTGGGTGTGTAAGAGATTAGTTCTTCCAATCTATGTGTTAGAAACCTTAGAGAAACATGCTACTTCGATTCCTTAAAAATATCACTCAAAAATTTTCCTTAAAAATGCCACTTAAAATTTTAAAGGGGACTAAAATAGCAAGGGCTGTAGATGTGTTTTTATTACATGTTTAGGAGAAAACTATTTGCAGTGCACTTGGTCTGGCGGGGAACCTATTGCCCAATTTGTTTTCCTGGGGTCTGTGAATGTCTAGTTCAAGTGCTGACACCCTTCAGGCCCCCTAAGAGATCAGAGAGAAATGCACAGTGATGCAAGTGTGTTGCTCTTTTGGCCATTTGGAAACTAAGCAATGCCTGATGCTCAAGAAGATGGTTTGGAATCCCAGGCTGGCCTTGCGCACTGCTCAGCCACGTGCACGGCACAACTGGAAGAGCCAGTGGTCCCGTAAGTTTAGTGATGACTTGGTGCCCCCCTCTCTGTGCGTTGGCATGGCTTCCAGGCAGGGAAGAGTCTGGAAACACTGCACAGCAGTCAAGAGCTGTGGCAGCACCTTGTTGGGGGCAGAGGGCTGGGAACGGCCTAAGCAAAACTTGAGACGATTTCAACATGGTGGATGTCGAAACTGTTAGCTTGTAACCCTACTCTCAACAAGGTTCAACGTGACTTCATAAAACCAACTAACAACTGAAGGGTTCATGCTCCCTCCACAAAGAGGAGCAGGAAAGAAGTGCGTGCGTGCGTGCGTGTGTCTGTGTGGTGTAAAAGTGAGGCAAAAATGGACAGCACTAGAACTTCCAGGCTCTGTGTGGAACAAGATGCAGATGCTGTCCGCTCTAGTTCCTCTATAAAGATATCAGCCCAGGAGGAGACAGCTGAAAAGCGCTTTTCCCAGCAGAGAGGGCTTCACAGACGCAGGGAAACCCTTCTGGGAATAGGATCAATTTGCATAACAATGTGCTGTTGCTTATCCTGCAGGACCCAGAGGAGCTGCAAACCCTTGGAGACAACCCCACACTTTCAGCCCAGCCCACCAGAGAGAGAGGCACTGTAGTTCAGTTTGTGGGGGCAGAGGAGGAAGGATCCCCCGTTTTGGCATTATTTTATCAAGCGAAATCATTGAGACCCTCACATCTCTTCTCCAAGGTGTTTCGTTTTGCCATATTGGTAGAATTCTGATTCTCCTTGGTCCTTAAAACACACACACACACACACACACACACACACACACACACACTCCACACACTCAAAAAAGTTTTGCTGTTTGTTTCGTTTGTATCTTTGGAGACCTTCCCTACTCCATAACGTCCCCATTCTCTTCTCACTTCTCTCCTGCCTTTTCGTGTCGTGCTGGCCACTGGCTTGGAACCACGAAGGACACAGTCACTTCTTGATCTTGTGAACACTGGCGACATTGCCTTCACTCTACCCTGAAGATGACTGGCGCGTCTATTCTCGGTACTCGCAAACACCTGTTTTGTTTCCTTTCTTTTGAACTAGAAAGAGGCTTGTCTGAGGATGATATTTATCCCTGCTGTTTTGTTTTGGGGACCAGATAGGGAGGCTGTTGAAGAAAGCCAAGAAAACCCGGAGAAAGCAAAACTCTAATTCCACAATATGCCAAATGCTCAGAAAGAGCAAGATCTCATGCTCCAAAGCCACTACTGTTTATCAACACGCAGTCCGCCTGGTGCCAATACAAAGGGTGTTTTGTTTGTTCGTTTGTTTGTTTTTGCCAAAGCACATTGGCAAGGGCTATATTTAGGGAACCTGAAACAAATATCCATATGCCCTCCACTCCAACCAAAGGCAGAGTAGCATTTGGCCATATTACTAGAAATACAGTGTTCAGAATTGAGGTGATATGAAGATTCTGCTCCACTCCCCAGTGGACTGAGCATTTCTGGAATCCCACCATTTCTAGATATCATCATTTAGGAGAGAGACAGAAGAAAGTCAGGGGTGGGAAGCAATAAAATTTCACTTAGCATCTCCTTTAGTCCCTGAATGATAGTAAATATTTTCAAATATTATCACCATTTTAAGGATAGAAAAACTGAGGATCGCCCCATAGCCAAAGGCCACATGGTCAGGAAAGCAGCATATCTGGGGTTGGCACTGACATCTAGTTGACCCAATGCCCTTGCTCTTTGTACTTGGGTATACTTAACATAGAGGGGCCAGAGGACCCAGAGGATCGCAGGTTCGAGGCCAACCTCAGCAATTTGGAGAGACACTCAACAACTTAGCAAGACCCTGTTTTGAAAAATAAAAAATAAAAAGGACTGGGCATATATAACAGAGGTAGAATGCCACTGGGTTCAATCCCCAGTACCAAAAACAACAACAGAAAAAAAAAAGTCTGTTGGACAGAACTAAGATCAGTGGGTGAAATTTCATCAAATAGATTCCTACTCAACAGAAGGAAAAAACACTAACCATGAAAGATAGCTGCCTTACCAGATGAGGAGCTCACCATCATAGTACATGTTCAAAAGACCGGGCACACCTTGGCAGAAATATCAGGAAAGTAAAGTGCTCAGCAAGCTGCCCCTAATATCTCTGTAAGTCACAGAAGTCTGAGACCAGCAAAAGCTTGGAGAAGTTCAACTTCTGCGGGCAGATTAATGTAGAAAAAAAAATCAGTATCTCAAAACCAAATGCCAGGTACTTAGAAAAACAAAATTCTCCATGATAACAATTCTTTATGACCATCACCCCCCAAGAAGACGTGCTGTTAATGTTCTAGACACACTTTGACTCCCTTGGAAAAATGCCATACAATTGTACTAACTCGACTGTTGTTAGTAGGGCTGGTTACATAATAAGAGTAATATGCAGAACGATCAGAATGGGGAGGAAACAGTCAGTGAGTCATTCTTACAGATGCTCCCAGATCTAGGGAGGCAGAAATAAAACATGCTCAACAAGGATCTTGTTGGAATTAGAACAGATGATGGTCTGGCTTCATCAGGCCCCTGGCCAGGGAAATAAAGCCCATCACTACAGGTATGAACAGGGGAAATTGGAATCATAAAATGTTAGAACAGAGGACCTCTAATCCATTTGTGTTTTCCCACAGACAGGGAGAGAAGTTCACATTGGATTTGCCCAGTGCCACACAGCTCATTGGTGGCAGAGTTGGGGCCACCACCTTTCTCAGACCTACCCTTAGGGTCTAGGATCTCTTCCCACACAACCATGTACCAGATTCACCCTTCTAAAATTGAACTTTAAGAAAGCACAGACACCAGCTTGGCCTAGTCCGAACCCAAGGGATGAGAGCCGAAGAGAAGGCAGATAGCTACCAGAGCAGGTGCAGAGTATTCGCTGGGACTGCAGCTGTGGCCTTTCCAAAATACAGAATGTTGGCAGAGAGAATTAAAAAAAAAATACTGCACAACCCAATTCTGTTGCCAAAACACTGACAAGTAGCCAGGAGGGCTGCAGTCAACCCCGGCCCAAGGTGGCTTCAAGCTTCCCTCTGACTTTAGGCAGGACTTCCTTATCAACTCTAGAAGAAAGGCCTTGGCCTTTCCTGATTTGGTGAAAAGAAGGAAGAAAATAAGAATGGGGGGCATTCACATGTGAATTGTCATTTCAAAACCTGCTGAGCATACAATTCACTCTTATTAAGTGAACTGGCACAGGCCCCTAAGAACTATCTGGCCACCTACACTATCTTACTATGGTGTCAGGGGGACTCTTGTGCCTTTGCGGAGGGGGGGGGTGAAAAAGTCATTAAAACAAATGAAGCTTCAGTTAGAAAAACAAACTGGACAGAACCTCTTCAGTTAGCGGAGATTTTACTGTCTAAAGACAAAGGTAACTGCATTGCCTCAAAGTCCGTGCCGTCCCCCCCATCACAGTTGTAGAATCTATCCTCAGGCCCGCCATTCTCTTTGGCTCTATGTAATACCCAACATCACTAGGCACTGTCACAGTGTCCCCTGAACTTCAATCACTCATTAAGCCACCTTCAAATTTTTTTTTGCCATTGCTACCTATAGTATTATTTGCTTAATATTTTTTGAGTAGTGACCTCCTTTTTTTACCCCCCCAGTAAGTCTGTTTTTCAATGACACTTTCCATTCTTATTGTGAATGAAAACCCATGCCACTCGCCCGAGAGATACAGAGAAGGAACAGCAAAGAAACACCAACGAAAACACAACCAAAACAATGCACTAAATTTTAGCTAGATACTGTTGCCTGCTCCGGGGCACTGAAAAGGGAGATGAACCAAATGTAAGAGAGGTATTAAAGACAGATTAGCACCAGACTGGGACCTTGACCTGATCAGGACTAAAAATATTTCAAATGGAATTCTTTCTCATCGCCTGATTTGATGCTATTTAAGGTCACCTCCAGGTTCTGTTTGCCACATCATTCATGCACCACCAGCCGTCAGCAGGTGTACGGAGACGTGGAGTTGACTGAGATAGGGTGTGGGAAAGTGCCCCTCACACACAGAAGGGAACACAACCTGTGTGATCGAAAGAAGGCTGGAGGGGAAATATTGATCAGTCTCGGAGGGAGGAGAGTGTGTTAAATGATTTGTATGGAGTTGGAAGTTCCTAGACTAGCAGAAAATTCACGAGTTCCCACTGGCAGAGAAGAGAACTAAAATATATCAGCAGTAGGTTCTGATCTGTGATGAATTTTTTCTGTTTTTCCTCTTTAAACTTGGGAAATGATAGTGAAATACCAAAATTTCACTATCTGGCTGAATTTCACTATCTGAGTGAATCTGGCTTTTGATATTCATCAACACTAACATGTACTTGTGGAACCAGGTAACATAAGTAAAGAGAGAGGAGGTACCACTACAATATATTCCCACCCTTGGGTAAATTTCAAAATAGTAGGATGTATGTAGAATAAAGATTAAGCTGGTAGAAAAGGGACAGGGGGATTGGGAAAGCAAAATGAATAGGTGCTGAGAAACTGTCACATGTTGAATGGAGACTCAGTGTTTAATTAGGGACAGCAAGCTTGTGGGGCTCCTTGGTAAATGTCTACGGAAACCAACCACATGTTGGTTAACACTGAGACATACAAACTGATCAATAGTACAAAACAAAAGGGCTCAGGTATGCATGTAAAGTCATACATCATTTCAATAAATTATGCTGTGTGTAAAGACAGTTTGTTTTTGTTTTTTGGTTTTTTAGAACAATCATCCTGAGATCAAAAACTACATCATCTCAGCCACATCTTGATATCTGCAAAAACTCGGCAGGAATTATGAGGCTTAACAGCCTTCTGACAATTAGCATATTATAAATACAAAAACGATATATTAAAGGAAAGGGAGGAAAAAAGGCCAGCGTTTTACACCTACAGTAATATAATTCCACTGCTTAATGCAAAGTAACAGGCCTCAGAGTGTTTGGGAGCCTCCTGGATGGTGTTATCTTCTCTATCAGTAAATGAGACTATGTGAACAGTACAACCTATAAATAATTCAAGGCCTGGGATAGCAATTATAGAACCATGCACAACTAGCATGAATATTTTATGAAGGCTAAAACAGCCCTCAGAATGAATCATGGAGAGATGAACACACACACACACACACACACACACACACACACACACACACACACACACCAGGCAGTTTTGGCCAAATTGTATCCCAAGACAAGGCTTCTCTTTGATCCCTCAAACACCTTTATTTTATACACACAGTGCTGGTAGTTATATATTTTTCCTCTCTTGAATTTCTTTCTTAAAATCCAAACACAGACGAATGAAGGACTGGATTTGCCCATAGGGTGGAAGAACTTGAAGTAAGAAGGACAAGCCATTTTTAACCCAAACTAGTGCAGAGAATTCCAAGTGATTTTTTTAACCTCTCCAAATAGACCCTTAAAAAAAAGACAGAGTTCCAATGCACCAAAATTGAAACCGAAACCAGTGTCACTTTACGACTGAAGCAAGAACACATTCTACTCACAAACTTCCTTGGTATAAATAAGCTTTTATTTCTAATTACTCCTTCAGGAATACCTGTAATCCCAGCTTTCACTACATTTATAAGACAAAACAAATATTACTGAGCCATAAGCCTGAGCAAATAAGCTACTATATTTAAAGGAACAACACAGATGTCACACTCTGTAAGGAGCTGAGCAAAGACCTCAGTCCTCAGCCGCTTCTGTAGCCGAAGGCCGTGCACGGTGTGGGGGAAAAAATGAAATCATATGAATTCATGTCTTGATTTCTCTGTGCAATGTACTTGCACTATTTGAATAAGAGTTAATATTCATTTGAATTTTACAGAGATTAGTATTCATCTTTTTCACCTGTCTCTTATTTACATATATCCAGACAATATCCATGTGGTGAGGAAAAAACACCATCGTTCTCCTAGATTCAATTTTAGCATAATTCACTCTCTTAATGACAACCCCAAACTTTAGAGACTTTTTCCCAGTTCCCTCATGCAAGACCTCTAAACTGATGGTCCTTTGGGTAGGAATATGTGTATTTTTCCTCTGGTTACAACAAAAAGAGTGTGACTTAAGGACTCTTGGATATTAGAACAGGAAGGGGGCCTCAGATACCATCTGGCCCAGCTTCTTCATTTTACAGCTGAGAAAAGTTTTGGAGCTAAAAAATAATGTTGCATGACAAGTTCAGAATCGCTTGACTATTTGAAACACCAGGGCCAATAATAATATTAAAAGTAAGGATAATATTAACAAGAACAAAAATCAGTAACAACTCCAAATATTTACCGTGAGCTTGCAATAAGGCAGGTCAAGTCTGCTTTAGCCTCTCAGTCCTTTCAACAGGTAGGCACCCTGAGTATCCCCATTTCAAAGTGGAAAAACTGAGGCTTAGAACGGTCAGCATATCCCTTGCCCTCAATCCCATGACCCTTCTTTCTACTGCACTCTTCAGAGACTGCATCAGAATTCTCTCCTTAAGTCTTGGTGATGAGATGCCTTTATGACATGGAACCATCGATTTTTGCTGGAGACTTCCTAGACGTGAGACACGCTAATGTTTTTCGTCTTGCTGTGCCTGCTGCGCTGTGGGACCTCTGAGGGCAAAGGAACAAAGAAAGTTCCTACAACTTGCACCACAAGAACGTCAGGAAAAATGGTATCTTTCTACATGAAATGTTTGGCATTGTCTTATTATTCAGTTTAAGAAGTTCTGAGCTCTTGCTCCGTCAGCCTGGCCCTCGTGTTCGATTTAGAGACATGAAAATACCTTTAAAATCTGTAAATCCCAAGGTGACCAAGCGACCGACCACAGCAGCTCAAGGGCAGGCTAATGGGTAGTGGGCTTTGATAGAAATTTCCTGTTAGTTTTATTAATACAAAGGAAATTGTCTTGTTTTGTTTTGTTTTTGTGGTACTGGGGATTGAACACAGGGACATTCTACCTCTGAGCCACATCCCCAACTCTGCTTACTTTTTGTTTGGAAACAGGGTCTTACTAGGTTGCTGAGAGTCTCACTGTAGTTGCTGAGGCTGTAGTCAAATCTGCGATTCTCCTGTCTCAGCCTCCCAAGAACTGGGATTACAGGTGTGCGCCACCACACCCGGCCATACAAAGGAAATTTTAAAAATACCTCCCTTTCTTGTTCTATTCATGCCCAGCACTGGATTTTCATAACAGAAGGATCACATATGCAGGCCTTTTAATACTAGGGCACAAGCCTGGTATGCATAGCATTATCCCCCTTGCTATATTCTTTTAGGCACTTCCTCTAAAATATGCATGGCCTTAGACCAAGAGGTCTGAAAAAATACCGTTACGTTGTAAAAGTATAAGGAAGTAAGCAAGCAAATTGACTTTGGGCATGTACTTCCTTTAAGCCTCAACTGCCTTCACCCCCAGCCCCACTGTGCCTTGATTTGCTTCAGAGCCTCCATCCCGCAGGTCTGAGCCCAAGCTTGAGAAGGAGTTGAGAAACCCAGGTAAATGGAGAAACAACCACTTGCCTCTTGGCTTCGTGTAGCCTCCAAAGAGCTGGAGTGGCATTTACTATTTACATGCACCTGAACGGGTTAATCTTTTCTTTTCCTTATTTTGACAACCCTGTTTATCTTTTGAAAAGGCTAGCAGAGGCACAGTGTGGCACTGGAGTGCTAACTGCTAACACATGGGCTGTGCTACAGCTCGGCAAAAATTTCTCTCATATTTGTGCAGGCCTCCTGGCCAAGATCAACACCGTGAGTTTGATTTTCTTCATCATGAATTGACAGCTTATTTATCTCCATGGAAGAACTTTATAAACCCTTTAGGCACCCAGGCAACTTAGGAGACATTCGGCTGACTGCTCAAAAATACTATTGCTTCATCAAAAAATAGAGCCTGGCCGGGCACGGTGGCGTACACCTGTAATCCCAGGACTGGGGAGGCTGAGACAGGAGGATCACAGGTTGGAGGCTAGCCTCAGCAATTTAGCAAGACCCTGTTTCAAAAATAAAAAAAATAAAATAGGGCTGAGGGTGTAGCTTAGAGGTAGAACGCCCCTAGGTTCAATCTCCAGTAACACACACACACACACACACACACACACACACATACACACACACACATATATATTCTCTCTCTCAAATAAATATATATATATATATATATATATATATATATATATAGAGAGAGAGAGAGAGAGAGAGAGATAGGGCCAGAATAATTTCATTCCTGTTAGGCTTCTCTCCCTTTAAAGAGATTTTTTGGTGACTCTAAGTTATGACAATAGCTTAGAAGCAAAAACTACAAATGCACACATACACACCCTCCCCAACTGGCATGAGATCGTGAAAACCTTTCCAGCCCGAACACGAAGCTGGCAGTGCCACGTTTTGTGCATTCCCTTTCCAATAATGCTCAGGAAGCCTCGTTAGAATAATTAGGGAAGAAGTTGTTTCCGTCTGCCATATCTTGCTATGGAAATAATGGCTTCCGGTGCCCGTAAAACCAGCAAGAAAGAGAACACAGGTGCCAGTTCCCAAGCTACAGTGGAAAAGAAGGTAACTCCAGGTTGCTGCCCTGCGGAGCCAAACCAAGTGCCACTCTGTCAGCCTCTGTCATCCAGGGGACGAGTGCCACTGCAGGGGAGAAGTGTAGATCAGTTTGCAAGCCAAAGATGCCCTAGAAAATACTAACAAATCCAGAACACAAATGCAGAGTCCAAAAAGCATTTTTTGCTAACTAATAAGTCACCTACAATTTTGCAAGTGACACTGGTGAGAATATTGACCTGCTTTGGGGTGTGTGTGTGTGTGTGTGTGTGTGTGTGTGTGTACACATACATATATATGTAGAAACATATATATGCATGAGAATTGGTCAGGGGAGAGGGAGAAGAGAAGAAAGGCTCATTGGTTAGATCTGAGCAAGTTTTGAGTGTAGAGTCTCCTAGCCAAAATTATGCTCATTTCTCTGAAAGAACATCTCCAACTACGATACCTTAAGATATCTTAGGTGGAGCTAAGATATAGTGTTATGACTTCCACATAACCATGACAACAATAGAAACTACTTGTCGATTCCTTATTGTGGGCCAGGTGCACTGCTAAATGCTTCATCTCATTTAATCTTATTATCTCATTTCAGCCCCAGAACCATAGGATGTAGGTACTGTGCACTGTGTGTGTGTGTGTGTGTGTGTGTGAGAGAGAGAGAGAGAGAGAGAGAGTGAGAGAGAGAGAGAGAGAGAGAGACACATACACACAAACACTGGGGATTGATCCCAGAGGCATTCTACCTCTGAGCTATACTTCCAGCCCTATTTTATTTTGAAACAGGGTCTCACTAAGTTGCTGAGTGTCTCACTAAGTTGCTGAGGCTGGCCGGGAACCTGTGTTCCTCCTGTCTTAGCCTCCCAAGTACTGGGATTATAGGCGTACACCACCACACCGGCTACTGTTCATCTATTACTGGCTGCATTTTTCAGGGAGGAACTTGAAGCTCAGATGTATAAATAATTGGCCAAAGATCACACATTTCTATTCTAAGCCACCCTAAATTTCTTCACATGATCCTATAGTCCAATAAATGGGAGAAGAACAAAGCTTTTCCCCATAACAAATTGGAAACCACAACTCCCAGTTTTCTTCCATGCTGTCTACATCTCACAGTTCACTCTTCCCTGGTCCCTGTCATTCAGGCTGCCTTATTAGTATCAGGTATGTCCCATCTGTTGTCTGAATGTTTTGTATGTAAATGGAGTAGAATGGCGGGTTCTATGCAGTCTGTAACTGGCATTTAAGTGCTGTCAAAGACCACAGCAATGAACATATAAACTGGAGGTGCCTTATGTGACTCTGGGGTTGCAAAATCTGCTCTGGGCGTGCATCCTGCTTGGAAGCAGCGTGCTTGAAGGGGAGAGCACCTATCAGGTGAGTTTAGCAAAGAGGGCGTCCCGTTCAAGTGGAAAGGCTCTTGTGTCTTCCTGACTGAATACTAATGAATGTGAGGACAAAAGGCCACAAAACAGGTATCATCCCCAAACTGCCCTACTGCCTCTTTTGGGGGACCTTAATGAGTACTCATAGCAAGCTGTCAACTTGGGATTTTCTGAGAAAAGTAAGAAGAAAGGGTCTGAGTCCCCCACATTCACAGTCCAGACCCCCAGTGCTCCCCATGCTGCCCACATCACCATGCAAATCCTGCTAACAAGGCTGTAACCATGATCCACTAGAAACTGCCATCTAGAAAACTGGAGGAGGACGCCACAGAGCTTAACACGAACGATGCTTAAATGAGGAGGGTCCGCTGGAAACAGGGAGGAAAGAAAATTTTGAAGAGTTTACTACCAATATGGCCATTAAAGATGATCAGGTAAGACATACGCCACATGTATATACATCTACACACTTGTCTATTCCCATACTTGTGCCCAGCATGGCATTAACATATGTACATATTTGTTCAGCAGAATCCTTCAAAATCCTCTCCCTTAGAGTCATTTTTCAAATATTTCTCCAACATGACGCAGATCAAAATTCAATAGACAAAGTCAGGTAACGTCCCCGACATCAAATTAAAATAGCTAAGCGGCCAACAGATGGCAGCTGAGGCAAGTCGCTTGCCGATTTAAATAAGAACGGCGTTGGGCTCAGTCGTGCACATTTTTCTAGACAGAAGTTGACTGCTAAATGAAGTGAACTTCAGAGCCCAGTTGTTTGTAGTATGGAGGGGAAATTACAAAATCAAAACAAAAAAGCCTCCTTTGTTCCTGGAACCAGGGTGATTCACCAGCACGGACATCCCCAAGTCTTCTGATTTCAAATCACCAAGGGGGAAATGTCATTCACTTGGAAGGTTATTGATTCAAATACAGAGCAGGAATGTTTTCTGCATGAACTTCACTTCTGATGGCCATGTTACATCATTTAGATACTGAAAGCAAAGAAGGGGGAAAAATACAGCGGAGAGAGGAAGGTTCAGAAGAGTTGCAGACCAGGAATAAATAACACAAAGAAGCTTTCTGGCCTGAGGATACTGGGAGAGGTTGGCATTATTTTACATTAGAAACACTTCTATTCAAAACGGTAATTGATAGCAGCAGAGTGTTGGGGGGAAAGAGCCACTTGCGTTCAGGCAGGCTGCCCTGCCAATCAAACTCAACCTTTCTTTGAATGAATAAAAGCTTCATTGCCCTATTATGCTGATACAGTCAGACAGGACTAAAGTAGCCTGTTTGTCAAGTTTATGTGCACTGCCCCAAGCTACTTAGATTCTGACGCTTCAATAATCCCCTCAAAATCAGCCACGATTTTGGATACAGTTCTCTTTTTTACCGAAGCCCTGTAAATGTTACCCTAGAGTTGCTGAGACTGGCCCCAGAAGGGGGAGACATCTCTCCCCCTGTTTTAATACAAGGAGGGCATTTGGCAGTCTTTTGTTTACCCTCCACCGCGGTGCTGAAGGGTTCTGCAGGAGGCGGCTGTGCTGCGGGCTGTCTGCAGCCTGCAGACATTTGCCAGGTTCTATATTCCCAGCTCTGCAGGAAGGCAGTGCAGAGAAGTCTCCCCATCGCCTCTCTTGTCATTAGGGATTTGGGATAAATCCTTACCTTGCCTGCTACTAAGAGATCAATGGAAACTGAAGGGCCTGGGGGGATCTTTGCTTCCTTGGTCCAAATACTTTACTGCCTCCAGCAGCACATCAGTGATCTGGGCTCAGAAAGGACTGGAAGGTGACACAGCACCCCGTTCTAGCAATGCAGAGATGCTGAGGACAGTCTGCAGCCGCAGAGGGCAGCGGGGGCTCAGGAGAGCTGGAAATGAGTCCATCGCCCCCACCCTGCCTTCACAGGCCTGTGGCGTGCCTTTGACTTACTTCCCTGGTTGCTTCTGCTTAAAAATGCATGTGACAAAACTGCTTTGTATTTGCAAAGAAGGAGTCCTGGGTAACAATGAACATGCAATTGGGCTGGAAATAGATTTATCAGGCTTCAAGGATTATTGTTTGCTGAGAGATGGTACACACATTACTATTTCACAGTTCAGCTATGACATTATTAACCTACTGTGCAAGGATTTTATTGCCAGATTGGTCCATTTATCAAAAATAAGAGAAACTCAAAACCCCATAAGGAAGTTAACATTTCAGGCAGGTTTGGCTTTCACTTAACACCATTAATCTATTTACACAGGAACAAGAAATGTTCATTTAGTACCATCTCTCCATTCGGTATAAAAGCTGCAAGACAGTACTGGATGCAAGCATGTGGATGTCATGCTCATTGTCACAGGGAAAAAAATGAGTGTTTGCTCCCCAGAATGAGTTGGAATCCCCAGAGCCTGCCACATCATGTGGGTTGCAGTGTGCTAGGAACTCAGGACTCAACCCACAAAGGACTCAATGCAAGCGCTGGGACATTTGAACATCTAAGCTAGAGAGGTTTGGAGGAAGGTGGACCTTCTTAATTATTTTGTGACAACACAGGATAAAAATACATAAAGTTTCTTCAAGGAAAAAAACAATCTTACCCAACCCTCTTGCAATCGTGAGCCCTTCTAATAAAAAGAGACAGGAAAGTAATGGCAAACAACTCAATAATTCATAAAGACGCAATTGATTTTAGACTGCAAAGATAGCAGTCTTCTGACATATCTTCTCCAATAGGAGGCTTCAACAGCACAGGGGGATTCGTGGAGCAATACACGTTGTTGTGTTACACACCATCAAGTACCTAGCACCGCATGTACACCCGGAGATGTCGCAGAGCCCTGCCGCTCATGTTTGAATCTGCATGAGTGTGTTCGAAATTTATTTATCTATGAGTAAAGGCATGGGCCTTTAAGAAAAGAAAGAGGGACCAAATCACTCCTTTCCTATTTGGCAACCTTTCTTTTGTTTCCTTCCTCCTTCCTTTTGTTTTACTATTTCTTTCCAGAAGAGAAGAAGACCCTCAGGCCCAATATATATATATTGGCCCTACATACACACACACACACACACACACACACACACACACATATATATATATATATGAATATCCTTTCCTCTTGCAAAAGCCTCCCTTTGCTTTTATGTGTACTTATAATGCAAACACACAAACACACACACACATCAGTATAAACAAACACATATCCAGGTGATGTGGGTCATTCAAGCCCCATTGAGCGCTCCCTATTGAAAAGGCACTGTGCTCCCTGGAGTGATGAGTATTCCATCAATGGTAACCTTGGATCAGTAACCAAGAACTGTGCTATCTTATAAACACCCCAGTCTCCAGTCCTCACAACAATCCTACAAAAGTAATTAGCCCCATTTTCTGAATGGGAAAGCGGAGGCTTCGGCAGATTATGTACCGCTTACTCAAGTCATAGAGCTGATAAATTGAGAAGCCGGGAAGCTGCTGGGCTCCGAAGCCCGTGCGTGTCCCTCCCCCTACTGCTCTACCCATCTCACACACCATGCAAGTAATCAAAGGATGTATGCTAACAAAGAAGAGGACCCTGCCCCAGGATCTCTCAGTCTGGTACAAGAGCCGCATAGATAACTAAAGGGGAAGAAACCCCAAACATCATCCCAGCACAGCAAAACATGAAGAAGCCCATGGTGAAGTCAGTGCATGCACTCCAACCACACGCACTCCATCTTCTCTCTCGTATACACCTGTTATAGCAGGTACACAAGACAACCCGCATCCCTTAAACTGTGCAAATAACAACACTGTTAATTGTTAACGTTTTCTCCCCTGAGCACTTACATCACCACTGTCATATTTTTAGAGGCTTGCTTTGGTTCAAGGAACAGAATAGCTATAGTGATTAAAAAAACACCTATTCCCCACTGCCACTCCCTAAGAGTCAGATTAGCAAAATATGGCAAGTACGCGATAGTGCAATAAATGAGAGGTTGAAAGTCGGCGAGAGCTCCAGTTTATTCCTGATTCTACCAGGTATCTGATTATACCCTTTTCTGCAAATGAGAAATATGAGCCTAGTGAGTTCTTTGAACACTTTAATAAACTTCTCAAATTATTTTAATCTCACTTTTCTTATCTGTTAAATGAGGATATTGCCTTTGAGAAGCATCTAGTTAGCACTAACTACTTGCCAAGCACTGTGCTTGTTGCTGGAGATATAAAAAATGAAAAAAGAAAAAGAAAACAGGAAGCCAGGGTGGCCGCCAGGATGAGAGAAAGACAGACAGACAGCTAGAGAGCTGTGGGACAGCCCCTGTACACAAAACAGGGTACAATGGCAGAACGCAAGGGGGCTTGGCCAGCTCAGCCTTGGAGGGAGACAGGTCTGAGGAATCCTAATAAAAGAGTTAAATCCTGAACAGAATACTCAGACAGCCGCAGGAACAACACAAATAATCATTATTACATCACTAATAGTAACTGTTTACTGTATAATAGAAAATATTTTAAATAATTTACAGCCGTACGTTCATGTTTGCCAATTGACATAAAAAGTAGTTGCCAGTATTATTGTCCATAAAGATGAGAAACTGAGGCATAGACGTAATTTACCCAAAGTTTCCCAAAGTTTTCTACTGAATGAAGAACCTGGATTCAGACACAGGTAGCCTAGCTCCAAGTCCATCCTCCTAACTTCTATGCTGTTTATTTCACAAATGAAGAGAAGGATGCTCCAGGGAGGTCAAAGGTCCCTTTTGTGTCAGCAGGGGGCTCAGGGCCGATGGAGATCTACATTCAATCGTGTGTTTTCTGACATTTCACTATGCTGGGAAGAGAAAAATAGAAATATACGTGATAGTGTGATACAGAATAATGGGTAAGAACATGGACTTCGGGACATGGCAGACCTAGGCTTGAGTTCCACTCAATAGGGTGGCATGCCAGTCCCTCCTTCTGTTGGGGACACAGAGGAAAGAGAGGTGAGCCACACCATTAAGTAGAACTCAAACCTAGGTCTGCCATGCCCCAAAGTCCATGTTCTTAACCATTATTCTGTGTCACAATATTCCGTATCATTTCTATTTTTCTCTTCCCAGCACAGCGAAATGTCAGAAAACACGCGGTTGAATGTAGTGGGTTTACTGCACAAAGTACCTATTGAAACTGCCTCTCCACCTGTGCCTTCCCCAGGACTCCCCTGACCCTGCTCCAAGCACAGCTGGCAGGATGCTGTTCTAAGGCAGGAGGAGAAAGGAGCCTGGCCTTGCTGGCAGTACTCAGCGTCAATGCCAAAGTTGCTGCTGCTTTGCCCAACTCTCCTGTCCTAATCCTTAAAAGGTTAAGGGAGGCATCGATGCCCGCCTTCCAGATAAGCTGCAAGGATACAGCTGTTATCTATGCAGCCTACTGGAAGAAGAGTCATAATTTGAGGTATTTCTGTCACCGGCATGTCACTCTGGAGACATGGTGTGGACCAGCGGCTAAACCACGAGTCGCAGAGACCCAGCCATGTTCCCTGCATTGGCAGATCAAGTGCTGGTTGGAAGCCAAATTCTCAGTGTCTTCCAGAAATACTCATCAATAACTGACAAAGTCCATGCTCCTTCTGAAGTCTAACATTCCAAGATAGATGGACGGGCATTTGCTTTGCTATGGTGTATCTGAGTCCAAAAACTTCAAAAATACATTCCTTAGATTAAAGCATTTCTTCTGTACAGATTTGGGGGGAGAGCAGAGTTCTCACCCAGGGGAACCCCAATCCCAGAGCCTGTATCTACCTTAAATCAATTTAAAGTAACTGATGTCCTGTTTCTCTTTCAAAATAAAGAGATCTAATCCTGGCCCAACATCTGCCTAACAGAGTGCTGCTTAACTACTAGGAAATTAATATTTAAACCACTTGACAAAATCAAATGTTTGTTTTAACTATAAAATACAGTTAGGATGATAATCTTTTTTGACCAAAGGAGACTTAATCTTACAGGAAGGGGCACATTGATATAGAAATCTGCATTTTTCAAAGATCTCAATTTCAAATATTCAGCTTCTTTCTGGCACTCTGGGGGTGGGGGAACCAAGTTGGTTCTTAATAAACTTTGTTTTCAAGCCTGAGAAAATAAATGGCTTCTGTTCTATTATTCTCATAACACTTTTTTTAGATTTCTAAAACCACATGTCCCATTTCAATTTGAAAAATGTGCTCAAACAAGATGTAGCTACCTTGTCAATAACTTACAAATATTCTGACCCTAAAAATAAAGCTTATCATAGTTTAATTACCCTTTATTTTTTTAAATGGGCTTCAATTTACATAGAGTTTCTTCAGAAAAAGCCATTGTACCTAGTGAAGTTTACCTGTAATGTTGCTGTACAGTTTCTGGACCTAGAATTAGTAAACTTTGTGTTATTGCTCACCTCTGGAATGTCCTGTTTCTCAGAAGTGGTTGTAACCTAATTTCTTATTTTTTTTTTCTTAGATCATTGTCCTTATACATTTTTCCCAATAGTTCTTAAGAAAAGCTCACAGTCAAGTCACCACATCAGATGACCACCTTCATGGGTAGATTTGACCTTCATTCCAAGGAGCTTCTCTGTGGTTGGAAGCTCCTTTTCCATTCTTCTATTTATCTGACTCTAACCCAGTATTCTAGAAGTGATTTCCACTCCATATTATATCACCTAGTAGGATTCACTTCAGCCAGAGACCAGTTATAAACAATGTACTTAAAGCATTTCATGTGTATGGTTCAAACAGGAGAAGGTCTAACCTTGAGCTCTAAAAAGTTTGCTAGTGAATTTCCAGGGTCCAAGGTGAAAAATGACTTTCTGTTTTGCCTCCATATGAATTGCAAAATTCAAATGATTAACCTCACTGCTGGGCTCTCTGTTTCCAGGGGAAACAGGAGAAAGGATACTTTCTTTGCTTAAATTTCTAAATCAGACTGCATGGAGCAGTGCTGGCAGGTGAGGGCTCGGCAGAAGTCACATTCTTTGTCATCAAAACCTTACAAATTATTTATTTGATCGGGAAAGGGAGATGCAAAAGGCGGCATCTATTGACAATTACTACTTTGGGGTTCTTTTTTCCATTTTTCCCAGTTGGTGGAGAAATACAAGAGACTTAAAATTCACTCCTCTTTTTCTCCTTCTTGTATATGCATGTGCATGTTGTGTGTGTGGAGTATGGAATCAATGTCTGAGCTAAAATAAAAATATCGGAGTACTGACTGTGGCCAGCGTGTATTATGGCTAATAAAATGTAACTGGGCCAGATTGTTCTCAGAGAAAGTTGTGTACACTCATAAGAGGCAAGAATGTGAACCCGGTGTAGAGTCAGTCGTAAAGGCAATAAATCTACCTAGCTCCAGCAAGCTTTCACACCCAATGTGCTAAATTTGTTCAGTGAGTTGGCAAGAAAACATGTCCTATGACTGTATCTTTTTGATGTAAACTGCATACCTCCACCAGATCTTAATAAAAATTGACAAATTATATTAAAGACCTAGAACTGGTAGGGTCATATTTTGAATAGAGGAGAAAAGTCCTGCTGTTGGGAAAAGAATAACCAAAAAGGTTTGATTTGTGCCTCTATATGAATTTCCTTTTGTAGATTCCCGCTAATCCCCCTTCATCCCTCCCATAATGAAATTCTCCCCAGGCTTCCACCACCCCAGGAACACAGGCCACCAGCTCCATCTATGGCCTAGGGATCTCCTCCTCCTTCGTCCTCTCCATCTTTTCACCAGATTTTCTTCCTGCCTTCTCCTACAACAGATGTGTCTTTTTCCCAATCAACACAAGTAGAATTTTCTTTCTTCTTTCTCCCTCACCAATACATTGAATAATTCTCTTCATTTTCTGCTCTCCTCTTATCCAGGTGTTTAGACACAGAATTCCCACTGACTCTATTAGTATTTTTTCCCCAGGATGCACCCCACTGAGAAAGACCTGCTCACACCACTACCCAAACTACCCTGATTTCCCATGAACCCCAAACACGACCTTCGAGAAAATGTCCAGCATCCCATGATGCTAATTCCAACACTTAACTACAACGTGCCTCATCCACAGTGATCATTCAATAAGAACTTGCTGAATAAACCATTACCATCTATACCAATAGATGGAGAGAGGGAAGTTTTCCCAAAGTAAAAAAGGCTAGAAAGGAAGGATTCTAGAAAATTCTGTTCAGGACAGTTTTTAGTTGAGTCTTATAGTTGGAACAGCTGAAGGTATTCACATTGTTATTCTACTTAGATTCCTTAAGGTTAAATTTTTTTCAAATGAATTTTTTTTACAAGTCCTCGCAATTTCTCTACTGTCTAATGGTATATACAGGGAAAATTTTAAAACTCAGAGGATGGCAAGCATGATCACAGAGCTTGAAAAGAAATATATCCAAGCGAATTATGATGCTGAACCAAGAAAACACAATTTTAGCCTTTAGTATCCCTAAGTCATTGGTAAGCCTGGGCAACCAAAGACTCCTAGAATTTAGAGACGAAAGGCCTTGCCAATTCTTTGCTTAATCACTCCCATTTTGTAGATGAGAACCAGAACAATTAACCCATTTTATCCCCACGACCCAGATATATTTGCCCAATGTCCTATTTATAAGACAGCTTATATATGTAAAAGATACTATATTGTCCCAGTGTCCTATTTATAGGACAATCTATTTTTGTTCTTAATGATAATAAAGGATATATAAGCTCTAGATTATGGTTTCCAACCTATTTTAATGGACCGTGTCCATTTTATTGAAATATTTGCAACATTAAAAACGTGGGACTTCATGGGTTAAGGAGCCCACTCTATAAGAAGACACAGAATGAGTTCCTGGCAAAGGCAAAGCAAAAACTCCAGGTCTTGTCTACTTTCCTTCTCTTTTTATTGAGTAGAATAATATCCTCCCTTCTAATACCCTACTTGTTGTAAGAAGAATAAAATGGAATCCTATATGTTAGACATGAAAGAACTCCAAACCCCAAATTGTCCCACCAGGGATATTATAAAGGATCAAGCAATATTGGTTTTTTCCCTCCTAAATGTTACACTTATTTAATTTTTTGAAATGTTTACTTCCTGCTGCTCTGGCCACAAAGCTTTTATTCAGTAACTATGCTTTCCTACAAGGAAAGCCCAAGATGGTCCCCGTTTGCTGCTTCGCTGAAAAGCCCTTATCTTCGTATTTAACCCCTCTTTTAACAGAGTGGATCTCTGTCAACCACTTCTACTTGCCTCCAGAACTGCGCAAACTTCTCACCAGGCCCCTCTTAGTCTTTTGTTTTCTTTTCTAAAGACAGAGACCTGTTTTTCCTGTTCAAATGAAGGGACTCTCCGGCATTACCTTACATTCTCCAGCCATTTCCCTCCCGTTGTTACAAATGGAGACACGCTCTGAAAGCAGCATTATAGTAACTTCCTCCAGGTTACTGTATATTCAATACTTCTATTTATACTTTGCATTTCGGCTGCCTTTGTTTTCAGTCTCTCCCCCTTCCCCTGCTGCTAAGTCTGGTATCAAATAGTCAAGAGTTTTGTATACAGCAGCTGATGAGGCCATGTTCCCTTTAGTTGGCGACGGATCACTCTCGAAGGCGTAGGTTTTCTATTAAACATTTTAAAATAAAATGTAATAAGCTCTGTTGGCATTCGTTCTACCCTCCTTTTAGCCAAGCCTCCATGACACAGTTTGCTGACCCTCGGCATCAACGTTCATGTCCTGCACGCCCAGCTCGTGTCTCTCTTACTGTGGGCATTCTTAGTTTCCTTCCCCCTACCTGGAATAGTACAGACAAATAAAACACCCCGATTCTTGAGCTCAAGACAGACTTTTTGTCCATTCAGGAAGCCAATCCACAAACCATACTGTTGTATTAGTGTTTCTTCTACAAGGTGTGAGGCCCGAACGCTCACAATTTCCTATTTTGCAGATTTGGTTTTGTTTGTGTTTGTGTTTTAATTTGAGCACAACCAGGATTTCTGTTTGGGGGTTGGAGGCCAGGGGGTTGGAGTGCCATGTTTTAAGTCCCATGACTCCCTCCTGCCACTGCTCCTTATTTTGGCTTTCAGAGATCATTTCTATATTTTGCCCACTTCTGAAGTAAGAAAACTAAATGCAGTGGGTTTTGAGCAAGGAAAATTGCTTTCAGCAGGAACCGAAGGGAGGTGCTCATCCTTCTCCTGTGGTAGAAATATCCTCTTCCCTTTTTATTGATAGAGTGTGAATGTATTTTCCCCTAATGCTCAAGTCCCTGCAAGCAAAAAATAAATCTCCCTAGCAGCTCTCCCCTGTTATTTCCTGTGGAATCAAAGTAGACCCAGTACTAAAGCCTAGCCATTTCCAGAGCCATATCTGCCTCATGTGGTAACTTGGGGCTAATCTTTATTTCTCTGATAATTTTCTTTCTTAGAGCCAGCTAAACAGTATGCATGTGTGTGTGCTTCTATGTATGCATATTTGTGTACAGATGTGTGTATATTACAGCTTTCCAATTCCTATGGACTAGGAATCATTGGGGTATTTTATTTCTTCATTCTCCTGATCGCACTAAAAGTAAGTATTTAAGATAAAAATTTGATTTACTTTTACTTATTTTAATTAATGAATTAATTAATTCATTTTGGCCAACTGGTTACTCCTCACCCAGGAGCCCCTCCCGTCCTATATATACAGTCCACACAGCCCCCATTGATTTCATCCATAAAACCACCGTGGTCGCGCAGCACACCAGGGAATGTCATCATCCAAGACTTCCCCCATTTCACTCTTACGCATGCGTGTACACACCTACGTGCACACATTCACTGTCCTTCCTGGTAAGTTTAAAATTCTCTCCCACAGTGCTTTATTCTTCTGCCTACATGTCTGAATTTAGCATGAGTGATGAATATTATTTCCCCATTTCACTGGTAAGAAGGGAAAAGTTGGGGTAGAAGGATCAAGAGACTACTTGGAGCCGGGTGTGGTGGCGCACGCTTATAATACTTGGGAGGCTGAGACCGGAGGATCCAGGTTCGCGGCCAGCCTCAGCTACTTAAGTGAGGCCCTCCACAACTTCGTGAGACCCGGTTTCAAAATAAAGGATAAAAAATAGGGCCGGGGGTGTAACTCGGAGGTAGAATACCCCTGGGTTCAATCCCTGGTACCACACACACACAAAAAAGAGACTACTTGGGATATGGCTAGGGTTGGATTCTGGGTTGGGGGTACAAAAATAAGCTCTTGAAATTCCCCATTCTAATCAGACTTTATGATGTGACTTTTCCTGATAATATGCTTGAAAAATAGATGGAAGGAAGGAAGAAAGGAAGGAAGGGAGGGAAGGAGGGAAGGAGGGAGGGAGGGAGGGAGGGAGGGGAAGGGCAAGGAAGAAAAGAAGAAAGGGAGGGAGGGAGGGAAGGAGGGAAGAAAGGAAGGATTCCATTTCTACTCTTATTCATTACTATCCTTTAATTTCAAGTCATAATGATTTTACTCCCTCAGCACTTATTCCAAGGTCCCCTTTAACCTCATTTTTTCACCCTTACTTTATACATAAGATTATTCCTTTGGTTTTATTTCCTCCAGCCTGACACTTCTTCTTCGCTGATCTTTCCTAAACAGCTTACGCCCCACAATATTTATCCTTCTCCCCCATAAACCATTCATTTTCATTACTCCCCATGCTTTGGCTCTACCCATCATTTCTGAAATAGAGAATGCCTGAACTTCTTTGAAAATCCACATGTCAAAATGTAATAAAAATGTTTTCATTGTTACATTGTTTAAGGGAAATGAATGGCTTGCTCAACCACCAATTCCAAATTTATATTCAATTCTGGGAATATATATCATTAAGCCTTTTTTTTTCTTTTTGTCTCTTTCCCTGCTTATAAAAGATGCACTGGACTCTGTGGTCTTGCCTGGCTGGGATTAGGAGTTAAGGCATTCCTTATAAATCAGCGTAATCTTCCCAGCAGGACATGGCTGTATTGAGGATTCCTCTCTGTACTGTGCATTTTCAATTACGTTACATGTTTCTACTTAGTAAGCCAGCTTAATTCTACGCTATGTCACAATATTAGAACATGTCCGGGTTGGGAAAAGGAGCAATCTTACTTCTCTTGTAAGTTGTTTAGCCTTTGGCACTTATAAATCCCCCCAAAACACATGGGAAATCCCTTTTCCTTGCTTTTAATATGTCTTTAGATTTATTACGAGAAGAACCCGCTCACTTAATCCTTGGCTGAAGCCAAGGTTCGTCAGCCTTCTAATAAAGGATCCACCAAGGGGGAGGGGCGAAACAAAAATCTCAAAATCAGGTGTCGAAGGCTGCTTCAAACTTCATTTCCAAGTGCATTCTCCACAAGAAAGACAAGGCTTTAAGTGGCTCTGCATAAATCCAGCCCCATTTATCTTGGACTTCATTTCTAGACAGTTCGGCAGGGCGAGGAGGCAGGGCAGAGGCTGAAGGGCCCTTTGGAGACCAAATTACCGTTTCAAAATGGGTCTTGTGTTCTGTCGTAAGACAATATTATCTGAGCAACGTTACAGAGATCTGTTGTTCTTCAAAGAGCTCTGTTAAAACATTTAACATGATTGAAGCTTATGTCACTTTTAAAAAGGGACAGGGTATAGGGAAGCTCGACTTAAAATGTATTTTAAGACATTTTGGCTAAAATAGCCCTCGCTTGTATGTCCTGCAAATGACTGAAGGGACAAAGTCACTAGAATAAAAAATTAGCATGCTATCTAAAATACCACTCCCAAGTTCCCGGCAAAAGTGGCAGAGTTGACAGGATGTTTGTGGCATAAATGAAAAAGATCTTCATATTCCCTGTGCAAAAATAAGAATACTGGGAGAATATGTATGATGGGGAGCAAATCCGATTTTCATTCATTTACAATTTTCGAATTAGGGAAAGGGGCATTTAATTTTTCTTCTTTGATTCTTAAAAACCCTCTGTATTCACAAGCATGAGGAAAATATAGTGTAGAGGGCATAGACATAAAAAGCAAACTTTGCCTAGTGCTTAAATATATGCTTATCATTTTGACTTTTTTCTCCCTACCTTTTCTCTTTCACTCAGAGTCTTAAAACTGCCCTGGGTTAAGTTATGTCAAGAGGCAGATTAGTCTCGGTGACATTAAGAAGATCCCAAGACAAGACACGTCGCTCTTTCTTTCTATAGCTATTTGTGGCATCTACAGACTGACCCATCCTTTAAACTCGGACCAGCTCTCATCTCCTGCATGGTCTTACGGGCAGGATTAGTTGTTCTGTCAACATCCCAGAGAAGAGCAGGCCGAGTGCCAGAATGAACTGGGAACTCAGCCACCCACTGTGTCACATGGTGGGTCATCTACCTTCTAAGTTCCATTCCCTCATCTGCAGAAGGAGCTCACACCTGCCCTTCTGACTTCAATGGACTCTTTCAACCATCAGATGACCCAGTGTGTGCGAGTGTTGCAAAGTAAAATTCCTGCACACCCCAAGTCCACAACCCCCTATCAGAACCCCTCTAAGGAGCCGGATATGTTTCAGAATTCGAATTCTTTAGATTCCAGAAAGGCAACCCGGTATATCGACAGGCATTACTATATATTATGTAATACCTCATCAGTGAAACGTGAATCTAAATATTAAATGGCATAAAGATTACAATAAATGCTGAAATATATTTTAATCTATAAGAATTTTGTTCAAACTCCTTCATTTACCAGTCAAGGAGAATGAATTATCATTTTCCCTTATAGAACTATAAATGACAACAATAAATGAGACACCAGATAGCAAATGTCGGTCATACCATTATATTCATTGAGTGTTTTCCATGAGCAGAATCAAGAGCACGTCAAATGAGTACAACAGCAGTAAAAAATAATATTTGGGGGGGGCGTTTACAATAATAATAAAACTAATAACAGTGTCAGTTAAGATTTACTGAGTGCTTACTATGTGCCATAAGCATTGTGCACGTATACCATAATCTACAGACAGACAGACTAGGGATTATGTATACAGACTAGGGGTTATGTAGACAGACTAGGGGTTGCAGAAGGAAAGGCACCCAGGCACTGTGCGCATGCCTGTGATCACAGTACTTGGGAGGCTGAGACAGGAGGATCACAGGTTGGAGGACAGCTTCAGCAATGTAGCAAGACTCTCAGCAACCCCAGTGTGACCCTGTTTCAAAACTAAAAAGGGTTCAGGGTGTAGCTCGGAAGTAGAATGCCCTTGGGTTTGATCCCCAGTGAAGAAGAAGGAGAAGGAGGAAGAGGAGGGTGGAGGAGGAAGAAGAAGGAGGAGGAAGAAGGAGGAGGAAGAAGGAGGAGGAGGAGGAGGAGGAGGAGGAGGAGGAAGAGGAGGAGGAGGAAGAGGAGGAGGGGAAAGGGAAAAGGAAAAGGAAGAGGAAGAAGGAGGAGGAGGAGAAGAAATCATTGTCATCATTGTCACCTGGCAAGGTCAGTGACTAAAGCCAATGCTATCCCCCTGCTGGAGGAGCACCAATAAATAAACCTCTTCCTGAGAGGAGACCAGGAAGCAATTCACAGGGAGGAGGGACCTAGCCAGTGGGGAGCCTGAGCCTAGTGGCCTGAACCCCCACCCGTGATGCCTTAAGGCAAGGTAAATGGCTTCCATCTATAAACATATGTGAAACTGAGTTCCCCAACTAGCTGCTACAGTGCCATTTCCAAATTCTAAGACTAAGAAGCCCCCAGATCAGCCAAATTATAGTTCTAGAAGCATTGACACATACAAGTATTTCTTCTGAAATGAATTTGTGATGCAGTATAAAGAGAGAGGCAAAGAGGACCCAGGAGTTAGAAAAAGATGGAAAAGAAGAGAAAGAGTCTAGTTTATTCCTCACAGGAAATAAGTGAGGAAAATCAAGGGCAAAGGCAGGTTGAACACGGAAAGATCCCTTGGATGGAAAGACAGGGAAAAAAGAAAATATGGAGAGTTAACCCTTTGTCAAATCCAAGTTTTAAATCACTCTCAATCAAAATAAAATATTCCCTAATCATGGGCAGGTAAAGAACATTCCAAGATCATGGTACAATCCAATATGGAGACTGGATCACAGAATTTTCATTGAATTATCTACTATTGAATATTACTTGCTCTTTGATGGAAGATTGGGACTTTTTTCCTTCAACTATTAATAGATTAGAAAATAATTTCCAAAGGGCAGAGGCTCTGCCTCATTCTTTCTTGTATGTCCTTAGTCTTTATACACATTTCTAAAAAACTAAACAAGACTAAACACTGAATAATAATTTAATAATAATAATAATAATAGCAATAGCTACTAATCTTGAGAATGAGTACCAGGTACTCATAATGTCCCACATGCTGGTTGCTTTTCAGAATTCTCCCACACAGTCTCGTCTTAGGGGAGTGGTATCTCACCCACAGTTTCCTGGTGAAGAAATCACAGCTTGAGCAGCTTGAGTAACTTGCTCAGGACCACACAGCTAAGTGGCAGAGGCTGGCTTGCAAGCTGCATGATCTCAAAGTTCTCGTCTCTCTGATGTTGCACATATGTGCTGTGCCTATTTCCACACATAGGGTCAGCTCTCATGGGTGGGCACGTTGTTTTTCATGATGTTTCCACCTTCTTTCATTACTCCGCCAAAATTGTCTCTATAGCCCCATGACTCTAAAAGCTTTTTAAAACCTCTATACATAAGACAAAAGACTTTCCACTATTTTTTTTTATGGTATTAGGAATTGAACCCAGGGGCATTCTACCTCTGAGCTATACCCCCAGTCCTATTTTTTATTCTTCATTTTGAAACAGGGTCTCATTAAGTAGCTGTGGGCCTCACTAAGTTGCTGAGGCTGGCTGCGCACCTGCGATCCTCCTGTCTCAGCCTCCCGAGTACTGGGATTACAAGCGTGCACCACCATGCCTGGCTTGACATTCCACTAGATACTTCATTTCTCCCTTTGGGCGACCAGGAGAAACCTGGATGTCTCTCCTCTCCTCATCCTATCCAGGTGGCCCACATAGAGAGATGTGAGGAGATCGTACAACTGGGCAGGGATGAGGGTAGAATTTGGGCCTCTTGACTTCAGAGCAAGGCACATTTAACTAAAGAGAAATTTTGAGCAGTGAATTCATATTTATTAAGCATATCTTAGATACCCAAGTATCTAAGGGTATACTGGCAGGCAATTAAAATCATTCTTGCTCTCCTTGAGTTGAAGAAAACAGATAAGAGACACATGAAATGAAGAGATGTGCAGGGCGTGGTGGCACATGCTTGTAATCCCAGTACTTGAGAGGCTGAGACCGGAGGAGCACAGGTTTGAAGCCAGCCTCAGCAACATAGTGAGGCTCTCAGCAACTTAGAGAGGCCCTGTTTCCAAATAAAACAGGTCTGGGGGTGTAGCTTCAAGGTAGAAGGCCCCTGGGTTCCATCCCCAGTACCACAATAAAGTAAGGAAGGAAGGCAGGAAGGCAGGAAGGCAGGAAGGCAGGAAGGCAGGAAGGCAGGAAGGCAGGCAGGCAGGCAGGCAGGCAGGCAGGCAGGCAGGCAGGCAGGAAGGAAGGAAGGAAGGAAGGAAGGAAGGAAGGACTCATATTGACAAAGCTAACCAGGGGCAATAAAATTCCAGAGAAGCCCTGGCCTTCTTCATGAGCCCTGGCCTGAGAGTCCTAAGACTTAGCTCCAAGTTCAGGCGGTGCCACTGTCCCCACAGTTTTTCCAAGCAAGTCCCTTGACCCGACTCTTACAAGATGATTAGTTTGGGAAAGGAGAGTAAGGTCTCTTCTCCAACAGTGACCGGTGCTGTGAGCTTCCACAATGGAAAATGGAGATATTAATAGTACCTCCCCCTGGCTGGTGTAAGGAGGAAATGAGACCACGCACAAAAGGCACCCAGCATGCTGTCCAGAGTGCCTGACAATCCCTATTTGCCACCAAAAGGTCACAGCTGATCCCAAAACTGTGTCAAAGGGAATATCTTGCCAGAGTCCAGTGTGCCAGAAGTTTCTGATCTCTTGCTATTTAAGGACCACGACTTTTCAGTTTAAATGGTCTTTGAAACATTTTTAATATAAAAAATGGTGCCATTATTACAGCATGTATATAATTACCTACTGAATGCTGGAGACATTTGTCTTGGGCCTGAATAGCCCCTGGTCTTTTTTGATATCTCTGGGTACTCTCCTTTGACCAATAATTTGCATCGGCAACTATTCCACATCATTACCAAACATTTGACATCTTAAGAATGGTTTAAGAATTTCTGATCCTGGCAGAAGAGTTCTTGCCCATCACAACACTTTTTCAGAAATTACTCATCGTCATCAAATGAGCCCAAGTCCCTGAAGCACATGTGACAGACAAGCCACCAAAGAGAATCACAACTTCTTTCCACCCGTGAGCCTTGAAGCATTTTTTCCAACCTTTGAATGGGACGTTTCTTTCTCTTTTCACACTTCAATTTTTATTTTTCCAAAACACCCAATATAAGAGCCATTTCTAATGGGGACATGGGTTAGCTTTAAAAGTACAGAAAACAATTTTGTGTATAAATTGACATCCCATTTTCACTTCCCCTATTTCTGCTATTTTCAAAACCTCAGACTTTCCACTGATAGGGTGGCATTCGGTGTGGCTGTCATCCCCACGTTAAGTAGGGGATTATCTTTTTCATCTGTTTCCCTATTGCAGAAGTGTGTGTGTGTGTGTGTGTGTGTGTGCGCACGCGCGCGCGTGCACGTGCATGTGTGCGTGCGTGTTACTGGGGATTGAACCCAGAGGCATTCTACCTCCAACTTACACCCCTGGCCCTTTTTTATTTTTCATTTTGAAACAGGGTCTCCCTAGGTTGCTGAGAGTCTCGCTAAGTTCCTGAGACTGGTCTTGAACCTGCAATCCTCCTGTGTTAGCCTCCCAATTATTGGGATTCCAGGTGTGTGACATCATTCCTGGCTGCAGAAGCAATTCTAATAAACAAGAACTGCAACACAATCTAAAAATAAAGCTTTAGGAAGGACCCACATCACAAGGCAGCTAACCTGAGACTCCCTGAGGTGGTTGGTGGTCCTATCTGCCCTGCAAAGAGAAAACTGGAGATGAAGCTCAAAACAACCCCTCCCCTCCCCACAGTGAAACCTGACTACAAGGAACAGTGATAACAAGGGCTCAGCCCAAGATGTGCCCGTCACTCTCCTAATGCACACAGAACTATCAGCAGTCAAAGATTTTAGACCACTATATGATTTTTCCAGTATGACTGAATACAGATAATCTCCCAATTCTGGAGTTGTACAATAATGTATCTGAATAATTAGATGAGATTGAAAAATCATATGTTAAAAGATTCCAAAGGTGCTGCTTTTAAAATAAAAGTTTCTGCCTTGCCTGCATTCAGAAAATGCTGCAATTATTTGTGAGTTAAAGCACACACACTAGAATAAAAACGTATCACAACACCACTGCTCACACTGAAAATAGGCCATGACTGAAGCTATGCTGGATGCCTGAGGAGCTAGGATAAAGCAGAGACAGCAGCTGCTATGTTTACCATGTTGCTTGTGTAGGCCTATCTGTCAGTGAGCAATTAGGAGGCACAGAGACATTCTCGAATGGTGGGAATCACACGAAGCCGTGTTCTCATCTGGAATTTAATAATCCTTTCTATGTATGTGGTTTTGATCATTTTCCTTTTATGGGTGCGGTATGCACAGACTTCTGATTGCTTCTGCAATGGAAAAAGGAGAGGATGTCCCTCTGAATCCCAATGACCTGCTTTGGCCAAAATCAGACACCAGAGCTGTTAATGGGCAGGAACACTTGCAATACGGGAAATCCTATAATGTGACCACTGGTGCAGTTGGTGCAAAACTCTTAATAACTCCCAAGATAACAGAGGATGGCAGTTTTCAGTGACAACTACACAGCTGAACCTCTTCATCCATCCTATTGAGACCAAAGGAAAAGGAAGGGAGGTTGACTGGGATGATTTCCTATAGGTTCGGGATGGTCAGAGCCATGTGTTTAGGATGGCCTGGTCCACGAGGAAGGTACGGTTTTGTGGGCAAACTCTGTCACCCTCTCCCCCCTCCGCCTTCCATGTCACACAATTGAAACCCGTGGGTGGGAGGAGATAGATTGCTCCTTGTCCTCCCACTCTGTGGTCCGTCTTTTGCATGGCATCATCGGACCCAGATGACAAGCTGGGAGGCAAGAGGCTTCCAGCAGCAGCATCTGGTCCTCTGGCAGATGCTCAGGCCCTCTGGTTCCCAGCTTGGGCTCTTTCCAGATGTTTCTCATACTTCCCCTGTTTGTGAGCTTCCTCCCACCTCTGCAGGGAATTTTTCACACAAAGATGTTTTGGACCAGAAGAACTGGCAGGTCCTTATCTAAGAAGAGGATCTATGTCTTTCTCTCCAGGGTTATATTTTACACAAAGATGCCTGGATACAAAAGGCAGATCAGAGTGTGTGATCAAGACCATCTCCCTAGAGACCTGGAGTGCGGGGCTGGGGGACAGGGGTGCAAAACAAGCCACTCTGTGTCTTTTCTCCTCCGTAACTTTTCACTCCTGCTTTTCCTTTCCTAGTGAAATCAAGTTTTGATGAACTAAAGGTAGCTCAGATGGCGAAACAATGAGAAAAGAACTGTTCTCCTGGAGTGGAAGAGGGCTCAGTGGGTGGTTCTGATCTGCTGATGACATGGGCGTGGGTGCTGGGGACTTGGCAGTATTTGTATGTCTCCAGTTTTTCCACAAGGTAGCTACCACCTGCCCCTCACCTAACTTCCAGGACTTACTCCCCAGTCTCTGCCTGGGCAGGGAGGATTCCCTGAAGCAGAAAACCAAGTGACTGTCCCCACATTTTGATGATAACAATAATAATAATAATAATCATAAAAATAGGAACTTGCAACAGTGACTATCACTTAATGGGTACTACAGGAGTTACTTCATAAGCCTTATAGTTCTTTTGATCCTCACCCCATTCCAAGTGGGCATATCATTTTTCCATTGGAGAAAGTAAAGTTGAAAGAAGTAAGGTACCACAAATCGTAATTAGGAGACCTGGGATTTGAATCACTTGATTCTGAAGTCAATGAGATACCTTCATCTGAAAGTCAGATAACAAAGAATCCTGCAGTCTTTACACCAGAAGAGATTATCCAAAGCAACCATGCACACCATGCTAGAATGTCTCTAGATTGTTTGTTCTCCTCTTCTGATGATGAACTTACTGTCCTCAAGATAGTTGATGCTACTTCTAGACTACTGAGGCAGACATGTCTGAATGCATCAGTGTTGAATCCAGCTTCCCTGTAACTTCCACCACATGGATCCAGTTCTGGCTCTTTGGAATAACACAGAGCATGTCTTTCTCATGCATCTCGTTGGGTATTTGAATCCACTGCCTGGTCTCCACTGGGTGGACTGTAGCATCAATACCCTTAACGTTGTATAATAGTCTTCATATTCAGCTAGCACCACTAAAAATTAGCACTACCTAAAAATAAACACCTTGATTATTTATTTAACTTGCTTATTACCCTTCTGCCTTTACTAGGATTGAGGCCCAGGAGAGTAGTAATATTGGTTGTATTGTTCATGGCTCTTTCCCCAGCTGCCACTCGGTAGGTAGTCAACAATGAATGGGTGAATATGTCTGTGTCCTCTGCCTCCCACCTATTGAGAGTAAGGAGTGCTTATCTGTGTAGGTTTTTATTGCTGTGGGAAAGGAGAAGAAATTCTTCGGAAGCTAACAAGAAAGCCTCCAACAAATTAGAGAGTCTACTGTACAATGCAATAGAAACTCCTCTCTTAAGATAATTACCTACAAATTACAGAGCAAGAGTGCTGATGGTACTCTATGCCCAAATCCTAAACTGGCTTTAGTAATGGAGCCATCACCCTAGGCTAAGGCCAAGAAGATTCCCTGTAAGAAGATGGCAGATCTTAGTACAGTCTCCAAAGATACACAGTTGTGCACAAGAAGAGGAGACATGGGTTTCACATAGGCATCTGATCCAAAGGCCAGAGGTTGGAAAGGTTCTGTGGGAACTGTGGTCAATTTTGCTTTGTAGAATAAAAGGACAGTGCCAAGGGAAAGTGGAGAAGAGAAAGTTGGACAGTTCAGAAGAATATCTAGAAGGCACAGATGAGAGGGTGCTGAATCAAAATAGAGCTTGCAAATTAAAATAGCTGGGATCTTAGCTGGTTGTAGATTACAGATGCATGCCTGTAATCCTGGTACTTGGGAGGCTGAGACAGGAGGATCAAAAGTTTGAAGCCAGCCTCAGCAACTTAGAAAGGCCCTCAGCAACTTAGGAAGACCCTGTTTTAAATATTTTTTATCAAGGGCTGGAGGTGCAGCACAGAGGTAGAATGCCCCTAGATTTAATCCCCACTAGTACTACTACTACTAATAATAATAGTAATAATTATAGCTGGAATCTTTAGTGCACCAAATCTCCGAGGACAAATCGCCATTAGGTTGAGACTGCAGCAGCAAAAGGAAACAATTCTGCAAGGCTGTGGCTGTCAACGAGGGGAGAGCTCTTCAGTGGGGAAGCCTGTCACGTTGGATTGTGATTATAATCCACAAAGCTCCCCTTCCCCAGGTCAGCTCATTCATTTATAAATAAGAAGATTACTCACTGCCCACATGCATAAACAGCTTCCTGCATCATCCTTGGGGTACTTTCCCTAAAGCTTTCTGCATATCTTTTTTCTCTTTTCCCCTTAAAATGCTCAGGGTCTGGGTCAGGACGCCTTCTCTTTACTAGCACCTTCAATTAACAGTTGCAAAGTCAGGTCAGGGATGGCCTTTCTCTCTGGCTTCTCCTAAGGGGAGCCCCTTGATTAGGGGGTGTGGAAGGCACTGGCAGCAGGGTGCTCTCCGCACTCTGTCCTCCTGTCAGGAGCCTGGCAGGCAACGCACGGGGCTGGGGCTGTTAACTTCTGTTTGGAAGATGGATCTCTTTCTCGCGCTCTCTCTTTTTCACTTAAAATAAATGCAGCCTGCTAACTTTCCAGCCATTAGTGGTGGCTGATTAATTTTCAAAGTGAGTTCAGTTTTAAGCCACTTCTACAAATAGACACTTGATTGAGTTGAGGAGTCAAGAAGGGGTTGTTATTTAATTGTATTTGATCCAAAGACAATCAGTGGCTTCGCAATCTCGCCTCTCGGTATCCTCTGATTAATTATGAGTAATATTCTTTCCCCTGGTGTTGACAAAGCACTTCATAACTCTCCATAATTCACCCTGGGAGTCCTGCACATACTCCCGGGTGATCCTTCCCCACACCCTGTGAGGTATATCGGGCAGGTAGGATTCTGCCCACTTGAGAAGGTGGGAAATGGAGGCTCAGGGTGGCAGGTAAGGAAGGCAGAAACCAAGTCCCCAACTCTGATTTCATTTTATGTCCTGTTGTGTCACTGCACCAAACCAAGATGAAGGAACCATAATATGTGCTTAAGAGTCCACAGCGCTGGCCTTCATCTCCACATCTGTGAAATGGAAAAGTAATAGTACCTACTAATAGTGTCTGTCTGAGGGGGTCCAAAGATCCAACGAGGTGACCCACACATAGGCTGGGACACAGTCGGCCACACAGTGAGCCCTGAGCCTTGTTAGCCACAGGACCCAATGCCAGACATCACAGCACAGTATTCATGTTCTCCCACCTCAAACTTCAAAGCACAAGTCGCCAACTCTGAATCTTGTCTTGATTTGGGATATAGAACTTTTTTTTTTTTTAGTTTTGCGTTTTATTGCCAGAATTTAAAAATTAGAAGCTGTCCCAGAAAAACCCCAATTTCCCAAATTTCTTGGAAGCAAAATGTCCAGCAATACTCAGGCCCACATTCCTGTGTGGCAACTCTTCACTGGGACTCTACAGACACTCCCCCTCCACACAGGCCACAGCTTGCCACTTCACCGCGGTCCCCACCATTCCCTAACGCATGCCGAACCTCACCTTTACCATGCACTTGCATGAGGGCTTGGGTCAGGCAGGGTTTAAACATGCCTATTTCCCAGCACTAAGACAGCCGTGTGCCCTGCTACGGGGACTGTGTTAAAACATCTTCTGGAACCAGTCGTGTGACATTCAAGATGGTGCTTGCTAGCTCTGCGAATTCTCATACGAACCACAATATTTCAGTGCATTCTGTTTCTCAGGCGGAGTAACACATTCCACCCATTTTCTGAGCAGAAAACTTTAACTGAAATCGAAGTGGAATAAGCAGAGACGAAATGAGGATCACAGAGTCAGGCTTAGCGAGATGGTCTGACTTTCTGCAAAATTCTCCCCATTTGCACCTATTCCCATCGCCATTGCTGCCTTGCAACTCCCAACTGCCATGAAATGGATTTTGTTACCCAGTAATCAAATTTGCAGATGCCATAAAACGCCCTGGCTCCTATGCGAATGTCTTTTTTTTTAGCCAGAATGGAGGAATATTGACTATTACTGGAAAATTAAAGGGCCTTGCACTCTCTTAATCACAAGTTGAGTTTATCAAAGGAGCGGCTCGTCCAAGAGTTCCGACGGTGGCACTCTGACACTGTGGCATAAACTGGGCGAGGGTTACGTCACTTCTCAGCTTTCCCAGGCAGAGGCTCTTATTACTTACAATGTTTATTTCAGGGAAATCTGGGTGCACATCATATTTATCTTGCTGAAAAATGGGCCCATAAATGCGTGTCACCTTTCGCACACAGCCAAATGCAGTGGTACTAATTTGGTTCATGGAGTGTGTAATTCCGTTCCTTTGCACAGAGGCGACATTTGTCTTCTACTTTTATTAAACGATCATAAAACAATTTTTCTTGCTCATTATTGAAATATGCATCAGTAGGGCTGGGGCAAAGGGGATTGGATGACTCTGGTTCTGAAGGTGTGCCGGTGACACTGAGCTCTATTCTGCTGCTTGTTCACCAGAAAAATGAAGAAAATGAGAAACCTGTAAGGAAAGCCTGTGCCCCCTTTCCCATCTAGTGGATGCCAGGAAGGATACAGGGTATAGTGGAGGAAACAAAATCAAGCAGTCATTTCATGAGATTATTTCCATGAAACACGTGCCTTCATTAGCGGGAGCTATTTATACATAGCTCCTGATTCGTTTTTCGTTTCACTCAAGTCTCTCTGAGGTTAGCAATGTAGCAACTTTTCCACCAACATACCTAGGACCCAGCTTCACCACTGTAGGGGAAGGGACGGTGGAGAGAAGGCCAAAGGGGGCGCGTGTATGTGCATGTGTGCGTGCGTGTGTGTATGTGTGTGTGTGCGCATGTATGTGTGTGTGTGTGTGCGTGTGTGTGCGCACATGTGTGTGTGCGTGTGTGTGTATGTGTTGCTGGGTATTGAACTCAGGGGTATTCCACCTCTGAGCTACACCCCCAGCTTTGCTTTAGTTTGCATTTTGAAACAGGGTCTCACTAAGTTGCAGAGAGCCTCGCTAAGTTGCTGAGTCTGGCTTCGAACCTGCACTCCTCCTGTCTCAGCCTCCCAAGAACTGGGATTACAGGCCTGATGACAAAGCATTCTCCGTTGCCGGTCTGGTGTGGTCTCATGTTCATTCTGCACCAGACACTACAAGTGACAGTTTCACTATCCCACCAGTAACAGCTCACTTGCTTGGAAGCAGGCGGCCTTTCTTTCCGATCCCAACAACACAGAAAGGCGTCAAAGAGACTCTGGGTAAAGGGACGTGGCCTTTTAGAAACCAATCATACACACTAAAATGGATCCTTTTTTTATACAAACTAAACTACAAAAAAAAAAAAACCTTGAAATTCAGCCACCAAAAAGACAATGTCACCTACCTGAACATACCTGGCCTTTATCATGTGTTGGGGAAGGAGGAGGCAGGTGCAAGAGAGAGGAACTGTTGACACACATCTGGAATTTACCGTGAAGCGGGCATTGCGTTTTATATTTTGGCTCAGTGAATCCTGGCACCAACCTTGTGGGGCAGGTGCTGTTACTGTCCACACTTTACAAATGAGGATAATGGAGAAAGATGATAGAAGGAGCAAGGAAGCCGCCCAACCTTACAGAGCCAGGAAGGAGGCGAGTCTGGGTTTACGCTACAGCACAATTTGCTATTTGGTTCTAATCAGTTTAGCACTTGATTGAATTTTGTCTTGAAAGGTTTTCTGGGGCACTGTGAAAAATACAAAGAAATGAAAGAGACACGGTCCCCGCCCTTACATCCTTTGCTAGGAAGATGAGGGATAGACTTACAATGCTGACTAATTTTAAACAGAAGTTAAATCCCTTTTCTCTCACATGACTTTTGTAGCCTCTTTTTCTTTCTTTTCTTTTTTTGTGGTACTGGGGATTGAACCCAGGAGCATTCTACCTCCAAGCTACACCCCCAGTCCTATTTTTTTTTAATTTGGAAATAGGGTCTCGCTAAGTTACTGAGAGTCTCACTATGTTGCTGAGGCTGTCCTTGAACCTGCAATCCTCCTGTCTCAGCCTCCCAAGTACTGGGATTATAGGTGTGCGCCACCACACCCGGCCTGTGACCTCTTTAGGATAAGAGATGCGCTTATCCAAGAAACATTGATGAGCACCTGTGTGCTGAGATTGCCTGTGACTTCCTGAAGTTGGAACTCAATTCTAGAACCTGGCAAGTCCTGGACAATCTTGGGTACTTGGTTGCCTTAAAAGTAACCGTGGCTGGGCGCTGCGGGACGACAGTGCACTAGACAGATGTCTCCTCTGTCTTCACTCAACAGTCAGTGTCATGGGGACCCAGGCGGATGAACAGTGGAGTGAAGGCAACTAGGGGAGCACAGGGAAGCACCGTGATAGCAGACTGGCAGGATTGTATCACAGATGTCTCTAACATCTACAAAGTCACCCAAACGAACAAAATCAGAAGCAAAAAGAATGGGAACCGTACATTTACTAAGGAGGTTACAAAAAGACAAGGCCCAAATTACCCACACAGCTTACAAATATGAGAAAATGTGTATGAGTTTTAGATGACTATGAAAGACTCAATTAACATGTAGAGTCGGTTTTGTAACATATTAAGCTCATCCCTGAGATGGCCTGTGCAATCCCAGCAAAATTCTGAAAACACAGGCTGGAGTTTTAGATGTTACTATGTGACCAAAACCTTTCTTTTCCTGTGGATGTCCTGGCCCCATTAAATGAATTCTTGTGTAATCAATGTCATTTGTTATTTGAAATGAATAAGAACAGAGCCGACTCTCCTCCTCCTTTTCCACTACCACTCCAAAAAAATGTATCTTCTGAGCAATTATTACATTACAGTTGCAATTAATGTCAACAATTAAAAAATAACAAATGCTCATAGGTGTAACCAACCAAAACCAGCACAATCATTCCCTGAGTCGTGGGCTGCTCTCTGGTTCCCAGCACATTTATTATTAGGTATGCAATATATTCTAGAAACTACTTCAGTGAGACTCTCCCAACATCACTATAGTGAGTTAAGTAATTGAGAAATTAGAGACCACATTGACTTTTCAGAAGGGTAACTAACAGTTACAGGAAAAAAAGGAATAAAAAAATACTAACAAAGTGAGATGCTAATCTTTCCCCCAGTGCTGTACCACCAAATTTTGGCAGATGAAAATCATGGAGCTGGAGTTTGATAACTGATGAGCAAGGTATAAATCCTAAAGAATACTGTCAAAGTTTGTGTCTCTCTTGCTATTCCCATTTTTACTTACAACACACATTACCTGGAATGATTGGCAACTGTTTCCCAAACTATTGATGAGGGGGTGTATGTACACAGACACACATACGTCTACACACACATGCCCTGTGGATATTTGTGCACAAAGTAAATATCATTGTGTATACTTGTGCACAAACTACATATATTTGTGCACCAACTAAATAGCCAAAGATATTTAGATATTTTAGTCTCCCTGTGTGTCTATGTAGACTTGTACTATTTTGGTTCACAAAAGGCATAGCTACAAAGATATTGTCTTAACATGATGCCTTGGCCCCCAATGTCTGTAAATTGCTATATTTGTCTACAAAAACGAATCCCTGGGGAAATCCTCTTCTCTTTCCTTCTCTATCTTACCAAGCTCCTCTGCAAGAGAGACTTCTGTTAACTCAGTCCCATTACATGGTTCATGTTTAGCTGAACTTTTTTCTGGTCCCCTTAAATTAACCACTCTGGGATTCTGGAACAGGGAAAACAACAACTTATGCCCAAGATGCCTGGTATATTCTGACCAGGTGTGCATTGTTACTTCTACCCTGGCAGTTCCCAACTTCATTTTAGGTATGGCTGAGGGGCCTCAAGAAATGCAGACTTAGAACTGGGAGAAGAGGCATTTGCACCTTCAAACACAAATTACGTTCATCAAGTGTTCCAGCTGCCGGAGCTAGAAAGAGGTGGTGTGATTATTCTCTGGAATCCTCTGCGACCGGCAGCCAGTTCATCCTGAGAACCAGAACTGGTTGGCTCTTTGGATCCAAGCACAGCGTATGCCTCCTTCCCTTAAATAAGGGCCGCTCCACACTCTACCTGTCCAGCAGAGCCCTGGTCAAGCTGCTCTGCTTCCATGCATCAATGCCACTTTGTTCAGACTGACTGGCTCGCTCCACAGTGCCCCTCCTGCCGTCTATATTATTTAAAGGAGATTTATGGTTGGGTGTCTCGTGTGGTGAAACACGATCCATGACCCCCAGGGCTGGGAAGCCAGCAGGGAAAATCATTAATATTATGGCACATGAGCAAATGAAACTCATAGGCAGCAGCCAACAAGAAGAACGGAAATGTGAGCTGTGAAATGTACAGAGGTGTTACAAACGGCACTGAATGTGTGAATTTCTTTTCTGATAGAACCCCAATACATACTCAGGTTAGGGTATTGGGGTGTGTGTGTGTGTGTGTGTGTGTGTGTGTGTGTGTGTTGCTAATTTTGGTCGAATTTTTCATTTGTTTGTTTTGATTTGGTTTGGAAAACAGAAACAAATGCCAAATAACAAGAGCTGATGTGGAGAAAAAACACCCCACTTTAACGAGAGCACCAAGAACCCTGGTTGCATATTAAATCAGATCAGATAATTGTATGGCCATTAGGACCATTTGAAGTTATGCATACTAAATTAAGGGTAATCAAAACTCATGCTTCAGGGCACAGGCTGATCACTGGTTGGGTCAGGAAGAATTCACCCTTCTCCTGACACGGTGCTCTTCAGGACAAGCCGCACTGGCCACAGTGAAGGTTTTTACAGTTCCACGTCAGCTAAGAAGCAGAGGGAAGAGGAGAGCCAGGGGTAGAAGAGCAAATTCTAGGGTTTCTAATACAATCAGGTATGTATGTCCTGATTTCCCACTTGTGTCCGTTTGAAATGAAGAGGCAGCGCCCTCCTCATTAAGCTACGAAATATGCCTGACATTTTGTTACTGATTCCGACATTAGCCAGAAATAATTTATTTGTCCCATTCTGGTCCTCGGTGTCCTACTCTGTAAAATGGACACAAATGCTCACAATTCCAATCAGAAACAGGGTAGCCACCCTCAAGAGCAGTCTTTCCAAAGTTGAGGCAGATATGTCAAAAGCAAGTGTTAAAAGATGCCCTTCACATGTTGATCTACCTTTCTCAAAAAGCACAATTGTCTGTTAATGTTTCTCTTAGAAAAAGGCACATTTAATTTCCCTTAATAGTATTCTTGACAGTAAGCCAGCATGAGGCTAGGTTAGGGAAGGTGAGTACCATTAAACCCTAGACACACCTCTTGCTTTGAAAGTGCTTCAAGGAGACATGTGAGCTTCGATTACTCTGGTGAAATTAGAGCCTACACTAAAGAAACAGTAGGTTTAATCTCTGTAGCAAAGATGATTTTTTTAAAAATCATATTTTATTTAGATGTGACTTCCTTGACTCAATGAAAAATTAATTGGTCCATGTCCTCACACAAACTTCAGAAATACCTGATCATTCCCCCCCCCCCAATCTTCAAGCATTTCTCAGAACAAATGGCCTTTATGATTTAGGGAAAGACCTGGAGATTGTGAGTCCCGATTTCTACTGAAGCCCATTGCAGCATTTCAATAGGAAATTGTAAAGTCCAACTTGTGGCCCCAAAAGCAAACACTGCTGTCTTCAAGTATTCCACAAAACTCTATTTCCAATTAGCACCTATGGTTCCAGAATTTCATATTTTAAAAAAATCCCTTTATTTTAAAGCAGTATGTATTTCTCCTTTGGGGGGTGGGGGCCGTGGTAGGTACTTCCAGCCCAGCAGAGAGGATTTCTCCTATGTACTGTAAGCTCCTTCCTATTGTCACAGAAAGCACATCACATCTTTCTTGCCCTTCCCCTTCCCTTGTACCCCTTCCCTTGCACTACTGAGGGTTCTTTGTTGTCATTGGAGTCCCTTTTGTGTACCCACTACTCCCTAGGTTGTACATATTAATGAAAACATATGTCCCTTCTTTTTCTGTGATTGGCTAATCTCACTTAACATAATGTGTTCCAGGTCTTTCCATTTTCTTGCAAATGCTGTTATTTTGTTCTTCTTTACTGCTGAGTAGAATTCCATTGTGTGTATTTCCCATAATTTTGTAATCCATTCATCTATGGAATTATTATCATAAACAATGTGTACATATGAGATTATACCAACATCATTCTCAGTGCAACATGTGAGGGGG